>CM034307.1:5895582-6060582 GCA_019925795.1 Dendrobium chrysotoxum
TTCCTTTATTACTTTCATACTCTCCATCCGTGGGCCTTACTCAATATTAGATTGTAGGACTTTTTCTAGGGAAGTTGCCACCTTTCCTACCATCCTCATGTAATAGGTGTGAGACAAGGTGAGCTCCCGCTCAACCTACACGCCCTCTCTCTCTCTCTCTCTCTCTCTCTCTCTCTCTCTCTCTCTCTCTCTCACTACTATCCCCCTTCCTCTGACAAAAAATTCAGTAGTCATATGGTAAGATAAGACTACATCATTGAAAGAGTTCAGTAGGAACCTACTAAAGATAACATTATATGTGACTAGGGCATCCACAATGATGAAGTTTGCAATGATTGTATATCATTGGTTTCCTTCACCCAATGTAATTGGTAAGGTAAGCACACCTATTTCTCAGTGCTCTCTAGAGAAGCCATACACTAGACATACAATAGCTATGAGTTGGGAAGAAAGAAGACTCATTTTGTAAAAAATATCATTTAAGATCATATTGACCAAACTCCTTGTATCAATTAGAATGCTTCATATTTGATAATTAGTGACTAAAGCAATGATGACTGTGATGTCATTGAAGGGATTTCCTCCTGCATGTTTGCCTACTTCATAAATGTAACTAAGGTGACGTCCATTATTGGGGCTCATATGGTGCACACCAAATTCACCCCTTTGAGCTTCAATCTATTAGTTATTGCCATGAAATCAACTTGCTCATCACCCATAATGGAAAGCATTACTACTAAATGAATGGAATGAGCTAAGATAGACTACTTCCCAATACCCTCAATGGGGGCCTTCCCTGGGCGCTAGCCAGGTTCAGTGAGAATGAATTTTTTTCAACTTGTTTTCCTTAATAAGGTCCTCAATTAATCCATAGAGATAACAAGACTCCTCTGTATCGTGGTCATGGGCTTTAGGAAAGACATATATTTGATGGGATCTCTGTTGCGCACACTCACCTTCATGGGCGCTAGGAGCTTAAAGAACTTCTTATTTTATATGGCCTATACTAACTTGACCATGGATACTCACAATGGAGTTTAAATAGGATAAAAAGGGATACGGAGTGTACCTTTGTCTTGGAAAGGTTATGTTACACTAGGAGACTTTGACACCCTTGATGCGGGTGATCCTACAATCCTATGTGATCAAAGTTGCAATGTTGATCTCCAGTGCTCTTAGCGGCGACAATCTCACGATGTATTAGGCCTCTTCGCTCTTCGATCTCCTTGGTGGATCCTTTCTCTATCTCACCCTTATTGTCAATCTCTCATTGGGGAGAGTTCATAAGGTCAAGCTGATGAAGAGACCGAAACCACCCTATTGTACTCCTTAGCATTGATGTGACTATTTGTGACCTTGAATAACTCATCCAATGCTCTTGGCTGCTGCAGGTTGAGTGCCTAGTAAAAAGAAGATTTTCTCAATCCCTAAGTTAAGGCAACTTAAGCAACATCAAGATTCCATGCCCTTCACCTAAGGCATCTCCCTTTGGAACCTTACAATAAAGTTCTTTAATGACTCTCATGGTACCTACCTCATATTAAGGAGACCTTGGGAGCTCTTCTAGGGTTTTTGGGTACTAGCAAATTAGGTCTTGAACATTCTTCTGAATTCTTGTAAGGAGGTGATAACCTTGACTAGTAGGGTAGTGAACTCAACGCTGACTCCTTGAGGGTTATGAAAAATAATTAGCTTATGGGCATCATTGATGTCTAATAGGTCATCAACTCAAAAGGGGCTATGTTTTCTACTAAGTCAATGTTTCCCATGTAGAACTTTAAGTGTAGCACCTTGAATCTGGTAGGTAGTCTAGATTCTGTTATTTCCCTAAAAAATGCACTGGCCAACTCTAATTTAGTTCTTCTAACTCATCGAGCTGGCAAACTATATTCCTTATCACTCGTTATTATTTGAGTGGTATCTAGGATGGGTATTAAGGTTAGTGCTTTATTGTGTGGCCTCTTATGGCAAGCTGCCAAGTTAGATGATCCTCCTAAGGTAATCTCCCTTTATCCATGCTTAGGTATCCCTCCCAGAGCATCTTGGATCATTTTTTTCAACCTTTCTTCCATCTTCATGAGATTGGGATGAGTAAATTAGTAATTGTTCTTCATATTCACTAAGGGTTATGGGTTCTTCAGCTAGTCAAGCTAGGCCTAACTTCTAGTTAATGATATAAATTCATGCTCACTGCACCCTTGAGGATGTTTGATCCAAATTTATGTGGATAATACCCAACCATACTAATAGGCAAGCGTTATAAGTATAACCTGAGAACTTGTTGTTAGATGTTGGTTCTTATTTAAAATACTACTCCTATTTTTTAGCCTTTATTTTAGGTTATTTTACCCTTTTTACCCCTTTAGGTAATTTTTGGAGAGTAGGTGGCTCTTGGTCCAAGAAAGGGTTACAATGGAGGTGCAGCCATCCAAGAGAGCAGGTGGCTCTTGGTCTAGGTAAGGAAGCTATGATGAAGTGCAGCTGCAAGGTGACAAACAGTGTGAAGGAGAAGAATGTGTTGTTGATGGACAAGGTATAATTGAAGAAAGATCTCTCTTCCTCCAAAATTTTTAACAATTGGTATCAGAGCTTGGTCAAGAAAGATTAAGGTGAAGGAGGAAGATGTTTCTTGAAATCATGAAACGAAAATTCCATCCGAGAGGTGGAGTTTCTTGGCAAATTTTGTAGAAAATAGGTGGAGCATAATAAGGATGATAGGCGGTGAAGAGTTTTCTTGGTTGTTTTGTGGGTAGCAGGTGGAGGAGAACAAGGGTGATCGACGGTAGAAGATTCTCTTGGCTATTCTTTGTGGACATTAGGTGGAGGAGAAGAGGCAACTGATGGTGGAAGCCTTTTTTGGGCTATTCTTTATGGACAACAGGTGGAGTGTTTTTTGTGGATAATAATTTGGCTATTTTTTAGGCTGATTTCTATGGGTAGCAACTGGTTGCAACATTCTTGAAGAAAGGATGCCATTGCCTAAAGCTTGAAATTGAGAAATTCATAAGTCTCAATGATTTTAGCCTATGGAGGTTAAAGATGAGGGCTCTTCTAGTCCATCAAGGTCTTGATGCTGCCTTATCAAAGGAAGGGATCATAAGGATAGAAGAAAGATTACGTAAGAATGTGCTTAATAAGGCACATTGTGTAATCTGATTGTGCCTAAGTGATGAAGTTCTAAGGGAGGTTGTTGATAAAGGAAGGGCTATAAAGATTTAGGTAAAATTTGGATCTCTATATCTCAAACTCTCTCTAATCAGTAGGCTTTATCTCAAGAAGAAGTTGTACACCTTGTGAATGAATGATTTTAAGCCCTTAAATAAGCTCTTGGATGAATTCAACTAGATTATCTTGGATTTGAAAAGCATAGGAGTGAAGATGGAAGATGAAGATTAAGCAATCATTCTACTAAGCTCATTACCTTCTAGGTTTGAGCATTTTGTGGACACCTTATTATATGGGAAGGAGACTCTTGTTATGGTCGAAGTTAAGGATGCACTCAACTCCAAAGAGATTCAAAGGGGGGTTGAGGTGAAGTATGAAGGGGCAGTTAATGCCCTTATCATAAGAGGTAGGCCCAAGAAGTGGGAGTCCAAAGCTAAAAACTATGTTAGATCCAAGGCTAAAGGCAAGGTGAAGTGCTTCTTTTGTCACAAGGAATGCCACTTCAAAAAGCAATGCCCAAAATTGAAGAAAAAATATCAAGACAAAGAAAAGAGCAGTGAATATGCCTCATGTATGGAGGAAGGAAATAAAATTTCAGATGCTCTTGTAACCTTAAATACCAAGCCTAATAAGGAGTGGATACTTGATTCTAGGTACTCTTACCACATGTATCCAAGCTGTGGTTTAAAGGGATGGAAGAAAAAAAAGGAGGTTTGGTGTTCTTAGGGAATAACAAATCATGCAAAATCCAAGGGTAAGATAGCATTCGATTGAATCTCCATGATGGATTGGAGAGGATTCTCAAACAAGTGAGATATGTACCTGAACTTAAAAGAAATTTGATTTCTTTAGGAGAATTTGATAGAAATGGCTACTCATTTAAGTGTAATGGAGGAAGTCTCAAAGTGTGCAAGGGTTCACTTATTATATTCAAATGTGTGAGGATGAATGGTGTATACACATTGCAAGGCAAAATATTGATTAGTAGACAAGATAGCTTAGTGAGTTCTCAAGTGGATGAGACTATGTCATGGCACCAAAGGTTGGGAATGGAGGAGTTGCACAAGCAAGGAGCATTTGGGAGCTTAAAGCCCAAGGAGATTGACTTTTGTGAGCATTGCATAGTTGGCAAAGCAAGGATGCTGAAATTTTCAAATGCAAGACATGATTATAAGGGAGTTTTGGATTATGTACATACTAATTTTTCGGGGCCAACCAAGCATGGGTCTCATGGAAGAGCAAGGTACTTTCTTTCTCTAATTGATGATTATTCTAGAAAGCTTTAGGTTTTCTTTTTAAAAGGAAAGAATGAAGCCTTGGATAAGTTCAAGGAATGGAAGGTTCTTGTGGAGAATCAAGTAGAAAAGAAGGTTTGGATTGGAGTTTTTCTCCAATGAGTTCAAGGAGTTTTGCAGGGTGCATGGCATAGCAAGACACCTAACTGTGAGACACACTCCGCAACAAAATGGGTTGGCTAAAAGGTTCAATAGGACCATTCTAGAGAGGGTGAGGTGTGTATTGTACAATGCTTCCTAAGTCATTTTGGGTAGATGCAGTTAACACGGATACATTCCTTATCAATAGGTGTCCTTCATGTGAAATTAACTTCAAAACTCCTCAAGAGATGTGGAGTGGACAGCTAGCATGTTACAAGAAGTTGAGGGTGTTTGAATGTATATCATATGCTCACATCAAGAAAATAAAGCTAGAACCAAGGGCTATCAAATGCATTTTCATAGGCTATCCAGAAAATGTGAAGGGCTACAGACTTTGGTGCTTGGAACTAGGAGGGATGTCACTTTTAATAAACATGAGATGGTTGATCTTATTCCTAAAAGGGTTCAGTGGTTCCTATGGATGAAACAGATGTTCCTATAGTCATTGGAAGGTGATTAGGGCCTAATTTTAGTTCTTGATAGCAACATCATGTAGAAATAGAAGTGTGGAGCAACAATTCTAAAGGTGTTGTTTTTGCTGAAAAATGAAGAAATTGAGGAGGAATCCATTGAGGAGTTGCAAAGGAGGAGTTATGGGCTAACTAAGGATAGACTTCAATGTGTAACCAAGATTCTACAAAGGTATGGATTTGCTAATGTGATTTATTATGCTTTCTTAGCATATTCTATACAATGTGATGAACCTACCTCATACAAGGAGGCAGTGAGGTATGAGGAGAGAAGTGAATGGTAGCTTGCTATGGAAGAGGAGATGGCCTCTATAAGGGAGAATAACACTTGGGACTTGGTGGAGAAGCCAAGAGAGAAGAAGTCAGTCACTTGTAGGTGGCTATTCAAAATAAAGGAAGGGGTTGGTGTTGAAGATAAGCCTAGGTACAAGGTTAGGCTTATAGCAAGGGGGTTCACTCAACAAAAGAGGGTGGACTATGAAGAAATCTTCTCACCAGTTGTAAGGCACACATCAATTCGTGTGGTCATTTCTTTGGTTGCCTAAATTGACATGAATCTTGAGAAATTGGATGTCAAAACATCATTCTTACATGGAGAGTTGGATCTATCTATATGGAACAACCGAAAGGGTTTGCTGAAATTGGGAAGGAAAGCCAAGTTTGCTTACTAAGACATTCCTTATACAGATTGAAGCAATCTTCAAGGATGTGGTATCAAAGGTTTGACACCTTCATGCATAATGTTGGATTCAAAAGGAGTAGACATGATGCTTGTGTCTACTTGAAGGAAAACAAAGTAAGTACTGCCATTGATTTACTTCTTTATTTTAATGATATGTTGTTGGCAGCTCAAGCATGAAGGAGATTCAAAGGATGAAGGCATTGCTCAAGGATGAATTTGATATGAAGGATCTTAGGGCTACTAGAAAAATTCTTCATATGGACATTGAGAGAAACAAGGGGAGTAAAGAGTTAGTGCTATCTCAGGGATCCTACATTGATAGTGTGTTGAAAATATACAACATGGAATTGTCAAAATCTATTTCTACTTCTTTTGCATCTCATTTCAAGCTTAGAAAGGATCAAAGTCCCAAGGAGGAAGAAGAAAAGGCATACATGAGTACGGTTCCTTATTAAAATGCTGTGGGAAGCATTATGTATGTTAAGGTTTGCTACAGGTTGGATTTGGCCTATCCTCTTAGTGTCATTTCAAGGTTTATGGTTGATCCAGGGAAGTCTCATTGGGAGGTAGCAAAGTGGATGCTTAAGTACCTCAATGGAACCAAAGATTTGGGTTTGAAATTTACAAAATATGAATTGAATGAAGATGTCTTCTTTGGATATGTTGATTCATATTTTGCAAGATGTAATGACACTGGAAAATCTCTCACCGATTACATATTCAAGGTATATGGGAATACCGTCAGTTGGAGGTGCAAGCTATAACCTGTTGTGGCCTTATCTACTACTGAAGCCGAGTACATGGTTGCAGCCGATGTAGTGAAGGAGGCTATTTGGCTCAAAGGCTTGTTAACAAAGTTGGTCCATCCTATTTCCAAACTGATGAAGATTCTTATAACAATCAAAGTGTTGTGTTCTTATCTAAGAACCCCATGTTTCATGAAAGGACTAAACACATTGACATCAAGTTTCACTTTCTCAAAGAAACTGTGTCAAATGGTGTGGTGGATATTATGAAGGTATTTACAGAAGATAATGCATCTGATGTGTTAACTAAAGCTCTTCGAAATCATAAGTTTCAATATTGCTTTAAACTATTTAAGGATGGTAAAAGAGAAATCCTAGCAATGGATGTTTATCACATTTCAAATCAAGAGCTAAGGTGAAGAAGGTTAGATGTTGGTTCTTATTTGAAATATTAGCCCTTTTTCTACACCTTTATTTTAGGCTATTTTAGATTTATTGGGGTTGTTTTAGTATAAATATGGGTGACTTGTATTGTTTGTGAATGAATAATAAAAATTAGTTCAATTTTCTTTCAAAATCTAGGTTCTCTCCTTCTCTCTCTCTCTCTCTCTCTCTCTCTCTCTCTCTCTCTCTCTCTCTCTCTCTCTCTCTCTCTCCCCCTAGCCATCTAGGAGAGCAGGTGGCTATCAATCGAAACAGGGGTTGTGGTGGAGGTGTAGCCATCCAAGAGAGCAGGTTGCTCTCGATTCAGGCAGGGAAGCTGCGATAGGGTGCAGCTGTAAGGTGACTCGCGGTGGGAAGGAGAAGGTGTTGTTGCTGGAAAAGGTAGAATTCAAAAAAGATCTCTCTTCCTCCAAAGTTTTCAACACCTGTTGGCATGGGGGTAGGGAGAGAGAGAGAGAGAGAGAGAGAGAGAGAGAGAGAGAGAGAGAGAGAGAGAGAGAGAGAGAGAGAGAGAATGCAACACACTAGCTCAAATATCAATAGTACAAGTGCTAATGGATGCCAAGGATGCAAAATTATTCAAAATATTCATCTTCACCTCTTATTTAAAGGGATCCGAGGGCTATAAAAAAGACTACATGGAGTAAAATGAATAAAAAATATATGGCTTAATGACTCTTAATACAAAAAGTCTTAGACACATGTGACACTCTACTTGGTCGGAGGGGAGATTGCTTTTCATGGACTTACTCATTTGTCTTGGGGCGAGTTCAGTAGTATCGAGTAAGTGCAGGCAAATAGCCATAAATGAGTCCATTAGTGAGCCCTAAAGAGAGATCTGTCATGGCTTTGAAAACTGGACCTGACTGGCCGATTCAACTGTGAATCAATCATATGGCTGATTCGATTTTCATGAAAATCAGTCTAGCGTCAAACCGGTGAGATCCAGTTTAAACCGTCAGCTCAATTGGCCAACCGTTGAACCAGTACGATATTTTAAAAACCAACAGATTCAATTCATAATATATTTAAATAATTTAATATAACATAAAATATTTTATTAAATATTAAATTAATTTAAAAAATTAAATTATTATTATATTAAGTACTAGCAAATCATACACACATACTTCTACCATCCCATGTTGGCTCTTAACTCATAAATACAAAAAAAACTATATAAACAACACGATACAAACCTCTCAAGTAATGTGGGACTAAATAACTAGTTTAAATTTTTACAATGTATGTATGGTGAATTATTTCATGAGGATTTTTTGAAAAAATTTTGTATAAAATATTCAAATAAAAAGTTATTATAATAATTTTTAAAATTTTTAAATTTATAATTATTTATATATTATAATTATCTTAAAATAAATTCAAAAATTTTTAAGATCTATTTTTAGTATAAATTTAATTATAATATACAAATAAACTTTTTTTTATCTAATTTCTCTCTAAATATGAAATTAAATGATAATAAGAAAATATAAAATATAAAATAAATAATATAATGACTTTATAAATATAATCTTATAATATAAATTTTATATATAATTTATCGGTGTAAATTATACATAAATATATAACATAAATAAACAATTATTTATATTAAATTTATATATTTATATATAAACTAAATTTCTATTAAATTTGAATTAAAATCAAAGATGGAAGATATTTACATTTAAATTTAAAATTAATAATATATTATATTTAAATATTTAATATAAATTAATTATTTATATTTAACTTTAAAATTATGAAATATATTATTTATGTATAAATTTTATTTACTTTTTAATCCCAAAATTATATTATTTTATAACTATTACAAAGTTATGTTATTATTTAAATATTTTTAATATTTATTACATCATTCAATTCGATCCCGATCAAATCATTAAACCTCGAACCTCTCTCTTTTCCGGTTCTTATTACAATCTTGAGATCTATGACTGACGAGCACTCTGAAGTCACAGGCGGCCGGTGTTGGAGCTCTAAACTTAAAGTCGCCAGGAAAATGGGCTCCACGATCGGCTGATTGTGATAGGGCAAGCTGAGAATCTCTTGAATAAGGTACTTTCCGTAGCTAAGATTAAGATGGCGAACTTGATTGATGGTACTTAGAAAGGTATGAATCCACCGCCTACTATTTATTGAACACAAAAAGTCATATATATGTATACACAGATCTTTTGCCCAACTGCGGTTCAAAAGTTCAAAACTTGCAACCACCAAAAAGCCAAGCCCCATTGTAATTGTTTTTACTGTAAAACTTCTGCATGGAAGAGAAAATCCACAACGGCAACAGATGCGAGGTTGTTTGATGACTGAGGTAACTAAACTAATGATGGAGAGAGTCGCCTTAGATGATTTGGTCATATAAAACGGCGGCCTTCTGATGACCCGGTTAGAAAAGTAGAGGTCTTAGATTTGACTCATGTTAAGAAAGGTAGAGGTAGATCTAAAAAGACTTGGTTAGAAAATATAAGAAATGATCTTTCTTTATTAGATTTAAACGAGAATTTGACTTTTAACAGGATACAATGGAGAAAAAGGATTCATGTAGCCGACCCCATGTAGTGGGACAAAGGCTTGATGTTGTTATTGTTGTTGTTTACTATAGTTCATGTGCTGCTCATTGCCACAGCATATATTGAACAATCAATAACGTTATAAATTCATGCATAGATACATAAATGCACAGATTCTAAACAAATTAAGCTTGTAAACAACAAATTCAATGATTATCACCGCTGGGGGTCATTTCTACCATTCTAATTTCCATCTGTAAGTACATCTGTTTTGTCACCATGAAACTAAACAGCTAAAGAAACAACAGCACTGTAAGAAGACTTACACAATGAGAATTCAGTAGTTTTCTGCCACTGGCCTGGAGGGGAAAAGCCTTAGAAGAAAAGTAGTCAAGGACCACAAACAAACAATAGCAAGGATCTGAAAAAGAATAACCAAGGAAGCAAGAGCGTTTCCCCTTTCAATTACCTTAGGTGTCATTTGGGCTCCCTTCATTGAGAACATCAACTTCTCAAGAAAGTATGATCCTCTACTCAACTGATACAATCTGTAAACCTGTAAATTTTGATTTCTGGCTGAGAACCTAAAGTGAATTTCCAAATTGAAAAGGATTAGTAGTTCACATATACCTCGAAGATGATCGGCAGGACGGGCCAGCACGAGGATTGTCGTTTGTCAAGGTGAAGCTCAAATGCAAATTGGACGGCACATCCAAGAAGAAATGGTGCCACCGCAACCACAGCTGGGAGGGCAATGACAGGCCAAACAACATACACGCCGACAATAGGAGCAACTACTTTGACACCCATGGCGAAGAATGCGGAAGACAAGTATCCTTTGAGGCCGGTGATGAGACTCCATTGTTTTGGGCTAAAGTCAATGTAGGGACGTTGTACGTGATCAGTAATTGATAGAAAGATACCAAGTCCAATGTAAAATATGATCTCTGCGGAGAAAAATGTAACAATATCTGTGGAAACGGCAACAGTGAGATTACAGTCTGATAAAAGAACTCGTATTAAAGCCACAAATAATCATAATATAGTGTTATTCAAAGGAAAACTGAATACACATGAAACTCTCCTTTGAAGTGGTGGGAGTATTCATATTGGCAACTATAAACTCCAAACTGTAGGACTATCTCTACTTCAGTGAAGCAAGTATATTTCAAACCACAATCTAAATGAACTAAAAAAGAAATGTGCAAGGATGGTGATCACGTTTGAATTACACAATAAAATGGGATGCTGGTTGCAATCAGTAAGACAAAAGTTAAGGAAATAAATTATTTTAACAGTTTCAGTTTATCTGAGAAGAATCTTGCGTGTACTTTACAACTAATTTTTGGAGTTTGGAATACCTATACTTAGCTATTTTGGTTTCCAACTAGTTACATTGACAACAAGAATTCTGAAAGTAGCATAAACACTTCTTAAGATTTAAACACTGAATTCTTAAATGACTAATTAGTGTAGAACTATAGTGGAGATAATCATTACAGTTTAAGGCTGCCCAAATGTTGTAAGCTGGAGACAAGGTTGGAAACCCAAGCTAGCCCAACTGGTCACCACTCAAACCAATGTCATGGCGCCATAACCAGGGATCTACATAAAAACCCATGGTAAACCAGACAGAACTAGTCAATTCTCGGAACATAATAGTGACAAACAAACAGCTAAGGGCTATCACAGCGACACAGGGCATGCCTTTGAAGAGAGAAAGGCCGGCCTTGAGAGGACTTCATGCAGCCCCACTAATTTTCTTAAGAAACATGGCGATTTACAACATTTTCCTTGCATAAAAAACTCCCATCACTGACCAGTTTTACAATCTTCAAACAAGTAGTTCAGTTAGAGGCCAGCAATATATGATATTTATTGAGACGTTTGATGGAGAAGTATAGAGTGACTAAGGAAGATCTACATATGATATTTATTAATTTAGAGAAAGTATATGATAAAATTATAAGAGAAGTGGTTTGGAATGTTCTAGAAAAGAAAGGCCTTACTAATGCTTATATTCAAGTAATTAAGGATACGTATATAGGAAAGTTGTTACTTGTGTTCCAACACAAGGTGGTTTGACCTAGTATTTTATTATTTCAGTTGGATTACATCAATGATTAGCTTTAAGCTCATATATTTTTGCTTCAGTCATGGATGTTCTTACTAAACATTTGCAAAAGGATGAACCTTAGTGTATGTTTTTTTCCTTGATGATATTCTTCTTATTGATAAGATTAGAGAGGGAATAAAAGATAAACTTGAATTATGGAGGTCAACCTTAGAGTTTAAAGATTTTCATTTAAGCATATCTAAAACTGAATAAATGGAGTATAATTTTAGTAGAATAGATCTAGTGAGGGGATTGAGACTTTGGGCAATCAAGTCATTGAAAAGAGTACACGCTTCAAATATCTCGGGTTTATTGTTCAAAGCGGATGATGAAATGGATGAGGATATTATTAGTAGAATTAAAGTTGGATTGTTTAAGTGGAGAAATGCATCGGGATTGTTGTGTGATAGAAAAATACCCCTCAAACATAAGGGAAAATTATATAAGATGATGGTGAGGACTGCAATGCTTTGTGGCACATAATGTTGGCCATCAAAAGAGAAGCATAAAATTAAGTTAAGAGTTGCATGAGGGTGCTCAGATGGATGAGTGGCTTCACTCCTAAACACAGAATGTCAAACGAGTATATATGTGAAAAGGTTGGAGTTGCTCCAGTAGTAGATAAGATTTGAGAGTCACCTTAGATGGTTTGGTCACAATGTCACCTTCTAATAACCTGATTATGAGTAGGGGTGTCAAAAATTGACATGACCCGAAAACCCAACTCGAACCTGACCCAAATTTTTCGGGTTAGGGTCAACTTGTTTTAAAAACGGGTCGGGTTCGGGTCCCAATTTTTGACCCGTTTCAAATTCTGAGTAGAGTTCTGGTCAACCCGGAAACCCAATTTTGACCTGGAAACCCGCTCCTCTCTCACACTCGGCCTTGACTTTAGTTATGGATACGCACGCTCTCACCGTCTCACGCTCCTCTCGTTCGCCACTTCGCCTGATTAAAAGTCTTCGTTGACGGGACAAGCAGGCTTCGCCGTTCGGGATATTATCCCCCATGGGCCTGTATTTCTTCCTCCCGCACTGCTTTGATTTTTTTCTTTACTTGAGACTTCTACTTTTTTTTCTTTACAACGATTAACACTGTGAAGATCTGTTTGGGAACATAAATGTGTTCCTATTCTGAAATGCCGAGTTGGCTAGAGAAGTTACTTGTGGAGAAGTTCTTCAGCCCGTGCGCGCACCACGAGGGGGTCAAAAAGAACGAGAAGAACATCCTATGCCTTGATTGCTGCTTCGGCTTCTACCCCCATTGCATTCTCCCTCACCGCTCCCATCAACTCCTCCAAGTGTGACTGACGAAAACCATCACCAACCCCTTGGTTCTTTCGCTTGCTTAATTTCCTCTCAATCCCACAAACTTTCTTTAATTACATGTGAAAGATTCGAAGATACGTGTACCACAGCCGTTCAAGACCTACTCACCCACTCGTTCCTCTCGGCAGCAAACAAGAAGTCATCAGAGATAGAAAGGAGGCGGCGGAGATCAAATTTGGCTTTCTTGATGACGACGACGGGTTGGCGCCTAGCGGGTCGGGTCGGATTGACCCAAATCCGAAGTGGGTCGGGTTCGGGTCCGGTCAAACAGTGCCGAGTCAGTTCCAGGTTGGACCCGAACCTGACCCGTGACCCGATTTTGACAGCACTAATTATGAGAGTAGATGTATTAGATTTGGCTTATGTTAAGAAAGGTAGATATAGACCAAAAAAGATTTAGTTATAAGGTATTAGAAATGACATTTTTTTATTAGATTTAAATGAGAATTTGACTCTTAATAAAACATAATGGAAAAAAAGGATTTATGTAGCTGACCTCAAATAGTGGGATAAAGGCTTAAAGTTATTGTTATTGTTGTATTGTAAAAGTTACACTTTTATATTAAAAATAAATTAAAGTTCTATAAGAGAAAGAGTGGCATAGATTTATTTTTTTGGGGAAAAGAAAAATAACTTACTCATATCTTATTTTAAACCGTTTCAAATATTTTTTAGGATTTAATAAATTGAAAATTGTTTATTAGCTCATTTCACAAATTGTTACCTAATTTTCTTCGATTAGTTTTTGCAATTTTTTTTAAAAAATACCAATTCACCCCCAACCTGCCCCACCTTGAGTGTATTACACATTACAATTGATATCGAAGCGAGGTTAAACCATCTCAAGTAGATTCAGTTGTGACATAATTAAGAAATAAAAACACATTACAAGAGTATTCCATTATCTAATCACTACTATTTGACAACACTCCTTTTAATTTTTGTAAAGCGCGTATGGCTATATTTATACAATATATTGATTATAGGATATGAAACATAGTTTAAATAGAATACACTCCACCTCACAAATTTGAAAAACAAAATGTTGAAATTCCATCTAGTAAGTGGACCACTGATGAAAGAGAGTCCGCACAACTAAATGTGAATAAAATTTTAAACTACTTGCCTAAATCTTGAGATGCCAATATGAAGACAATCTCTGAATCCAAATATTTATCTTCATATTTTATTGATCATCTACTTTGCTCTTCGAGAGCATATGAATACAAAGTTAGCAAGAGAAAAGCAAATGTAGGGTTTCAATGGAAGGAGAAGGTCATATTGCACTAAGAACAAAAGAAACAAACTAAGCCAAAGATGAAGACATTATATTCATAACTAGACAGTTCAAATCTTCCTAAAGAATACAAAGAAAAAGCATAATGATAAGTGGAGGCGCAGAAAAAAAAGTAGAAAGAATAATTAAATTGCTTCAAATATTATTTTTTTTAAGTGTAAGAAACCAAGTCATATGTAATTAGAGTGTTCAAGAATCTCAAGAACCAAAAGTAAAAAAAATAAGGCTGAGAAGGGAGCAAGAAAAATAAGAGGAAAATACAACGTGACTTTTGAATTTATTCGAATTCAAACTCTGAGACTGAGATTGAGGAAAAAGTTACTAATTTATGCTTAATAACCACTAAAGAATCAGGTGATTTAGGTAGCGAGCAGGTATATGATTTTTTATAATGAACCACTTCTATTTTCTAAACAATGGCATGCTAGCTTTAAAATTTGGAAAAAAATATTCTACATTCTAGAAAGAATTTTTTGCCTTGCAAAAAGAACATACTATTTTGCTTGGAAAATTTGAAAATTTAAAAAATGAGCTACAAGATAAAGTTTTCATGTATATTGAGCTTCAGCATGCATACAATGCACTATGAGGTGATATTCTACATTTTCATCAAATTGAGCATGATCTTCAAGTACAGATTTGAATCATTAAAAAGTGCAAATGAAGAATTAAGTATGATAATTGTAAAATTGAGAAAACATGTACCTAGTTCTACACGTGGTTATACATAACATCACCTAGAATGATTTCATATCTTCTAGAAAGTAGTTTAGAAAAGATAGGCTACATCATTCATTCCCTTGAAGTACTTATTATTCATGTGACATAATCAGATATATTACACAGATGTGTACACATAAATCTCACTTAAGCATTTCTTAAGAATGGAGGCCTAAAGCCATTATGATTCATTACAACATGCGTGCATCATATAGCATTGGGGG
Source organism: Dendrobium chrysotoxum (assembly GCA_019925795.1). Lineage (NCBI taxonomy): Eukaryota > Viridiplantae > Streptophyta > Magnoliopsida > Asparagales > Orchidaceae > Dendrobium > Dendrobium chrysotoxum. The sequence goes on from CM034307.1 coordinate 5,910,751, forward strand.
ACCTAAGCTAATTTAGGCTCTTAAAGTCCAATCTTAGCGTGTTTGTGTAGGTGATCCTTCACAACGAGACCAATGAAGGCTGGTAAAACTTAGACAGCAAGTGCTCACTTCACATAATTAGAGAATAGCAAATTTATTACACTCAAATTCAAGAATATTGAAAAGATGACCCTTGGCGATAATACCACATGAAAGGTAATTGGATCATCTACTATTGGTAAGAAAAATTCTAATAAGAAGTCTCTATTAATAGACAGTTTAAATTATAATTTATTGAGCATTAGTCAATTGTATGATAAAGATTTTGATATATTTTTTCCTAACAAATGTTTACTTATTTTGAATGATAAAATTATTTTCAAAGATCAAGGTATGCATAATTTTTATCTGCTTGATCTAAATAATATGAGTAAATCTAAAGAAGTATGTTGCCTAAGAATTATAATAAATTAGTCTTGGTTATGACATAAGAGACTATGTCATGTAGTATGAACACACTTAAGAAAATCACACCTCTTGAGTTAATTACAGGGGCACCAAAACTAAAATTCAATAGTAATCATTTATATGATGCTGCTCGTTAAGAAAATAGGTCAGGTCATCATTTTTTTAAATTAAGAATATAGTAACTTCTGGATCCCTAGATAGATTATATATGGATTTGTTTAGGTCCATTAGCATCACAAGTTTGAGAGGATAGCCCTATAATTTTATGATAGAAAATGACTACAATAGTTTTAAGTGGGTTTAACTTTTTGGCACAAATAAGAGAATCTTTTTTAGAGCTTAGACTATTTGTTATATGGATTCAAAGGAAGATAGGTTATACTATATCCACTATCCACAGTGGCCATGATGGAGAAATGAAAATTTTGAAATCATTTATCAAGATATAGGAATAAAGCACAACTTTTCAGCTCCTAAAGCACAACAACAAAGCGGGATAGCAGAGAGGAAGAGTAAAATCCTAAATGAAACTGAAAGAACTATGCTAAATGAGTATAAATTACATAAATATTTTTGAGCTTAAACGATAAATACAACATTTATGTGTTGAACCAAGTGAAAATAAGACCTAAGCTTAATAATATGATCTTTTCATTGGTACTACACACAAATTAGCCAATTATATTAATCATACTGAACAATCAAGGGATCAGGCCATATAATCTGACCTAAATTTTTAATAAACTACTTTTTTTTAAGGTTTTTAATAAAGCCACCATATAATGTACCTTTCAAAAAACCCTAAAAAGGTTATTTGTTAAAAATTTCAGCAAAGTCATATACCATTTATAATTTAATACAATTAGTATAATTGGCCAATTTCAAGAAAAAATCATCTCTATTTGATCAAACTACATGATTGGTACCAAACAATAATTAATTAATTTAGCCAATTATTGCAAAAATCTTCTCTATTTGATCGAACTATATGATCAATATTGTACAATACAAAATTTTCTCGTATTTGATATTGAATACGCTCCTAAATTCATGATTTTTATTTAGATAATTGCTTACTTAATCATAGAGTATGATATGTATTATACAGTACGATTAATTTGAATTCTCCAATTTAAGGAAAGGACTATATAACTGTTATACAATTTTGAATTAACTAATAATATGGCTCAATTATCATCATATAGTATGATTAGTATGAAAATCATAATATCAAGTTTTCTAATAATCAATATGACTTAATCTTTCATATTTAAGGATAGAATTTTCATAACAGAGATTGCTAAAAACATTGAGAGATTTGCAGAGAAAGACCTCTATTGCAACTTCTCTTAGTTTCCACTAAGAGATGTCACTGTGAGATTTAATACCATTGGTTGTGGATCCTAAATCATATCCTTAAATTGTTTGATTTAAAAGTCTAAAACATTGATCTAAGAGCTTTTTGTACTTTTCTCATAAAGATCATTTGATTTTATGGAGCTTTTTTGTCTACCATGTTTAATTGGTGGGCCAGGGTAGTCATGTTTTTCTAGAAGAAGAGTTCTAAGAGTTTCTCCAATAACCATAAAGGAGGGAGGCTTCTCCGTCTTACTAAGAGCAAAAGAAGAGAGGTAGTGAAATTCTCAAGTAGAGGACTTTGGAGAGTAAATGTAGTCAATAGATAGAACAACTATAAATCATGTTTGCACTTTCTTTTATATTTTATTACTCTTATGCTACCCACATGATCAATGATGATATTTGTTTATGATTTACAATATCTTGTGATGTGATGAATTAATCTTAATTATTATTAAAGTTATCATTTTGTATTAAAAGCAAAATTAAAACTTTAAGATACAAAGAGTTGTTTAGCATTAAATTTATTTTTTGGAGAGAAAATATAACATTCTCATGTCTTATTTTGAATTTTCTTCAAATATTTTTTAAGATATAATAAATTGAAAGTTATTTATTTGCTCATCCCACAAATAATTATTTAATTATCTTTTATTAATATTCCATAAAATTTTTTGAAAGAGCTATTCACCTCCTCTCTTGAGTGTGCTACACATTACAATTGGTTTTAGAGCGGGTTACTTATTACATAGGTTTCACCACCTCAAGTAGTTCAATTATGGCACAATTAAGAAATAAAATAAATCTTAGAAAGGTATTCTAATACCTGACCACCATTATTTAACAATATTCTCTTTAATTTTTGAAATGTAAGTATCGTTACATTTATACAACCTATCATTAATGAAAAGGAATTTGCAATTAATTTTTAAATATTTAAACTGCTTTATTTATATATTGAAATTTGAAGATAATATATGTGTTTCCAATTATAAAACGGATAAAAAATCTAGAATAAACTATGCATTACCTATGAGGGCATAAATGAGATTAAACAGTCGCGTATGAATATTCTATTGCATGAATATGAGCAGTTTCGTATACAACCGAATGAAAGCTTTCTGATATGTTCACTTAATTTACACAAATTATTACTTCTTTATATGCCCTAGGAAAGGATTTTTCTAATGTTGAAAAGTGAATCTTGGAATGCCATAGTGACGATAAGTTTTTAATCGAAAGATTTATTAACTTATTCTCTTAACCATATACTTGGCTCTTTGATAGAATATAAACATAAAGTTAGCTAGAAACTAGCAGATTCAACTAATTGACGGAACGAGAAGATCATTGCACTAAGAATAGAAGAGACTGATAGCAATAAGTCAAATTGTGCAGAAGAGAAGATGACAAAATCGCATTCATGACCAAAGAATTCAAAACTTTCATAGAATAAAAAGAAAAAGTATAATGATAAGTCAATGAACAAAAAAACAAACAAACAAAATAATAAATCTACTTCTAACACTATTTATTTTGAGTACAAGAAATCGGATCATATCAAATGAGAGTATGCAAATCTCAAGAACTAAAAACAAAAGGACAAGGCTGAGGAGACAGGAGAAAGCAAGAAACACAAGTGGAAAACACAACATGCCTTTTGGATTAATTCGAATTCACTCCTCAAAGATTGAGATCAAGGAAACCAATTAATTACTTTCAAATAGCGAGTAGGCAAACAATTTTTTTATGAATTACTTTCATTTTCTAAATGATTGCATGTTAGCTTTAAAAAATTGAAGAAAAATTTTTGCAATAAGGAGTGAATTTTCTACTTTACAAAACGAACATACAATTTTGCTAGAAGAATCTGAAAATTTTAAAAATGCGCAAAAAGATTAAGTTTTCATGCATATTGAGTTTTCTCAGTATTGGGAGAACAAAGCAAATTTGGGTTCCTAAAGTGACATCTTATAGTTTGTGTAGGTGTGCCTTCACAACAGGACTAATGACAGCATGTGGTTCCTGAATAGCATGTGCTCACTTAAGAGTTTAGTGAGAGAAGCTCCAACATGGTGGGAGGTAACCTAAGGTCACTTCATCCATCAATGGCGACTGCATAGGCCATCTACTGGCAATCGATATTAGGAAGGCTATTGGGGAGGCCGATGCTCAGATTCACGAGCTAAATGGCTAGGGTGGCCATGTGTATAGGGGTCAGGAGGTTCAATCTCCATCCAAGATAGGAAAATCAAGTGAGGGGGCATGGCATAAATCCCATAACCGATCTACGGACAAGGTCAAGAAGACCGTCTAGTTTAAGTCGACTAAGGAGTTTTGAGATGTTGCAGGTTTCAACTCTGCTGATACATCAAATGCAGGTATTCTAGGCTTTGTCAAGGCATATTAGCAGCCAAAGAAGATTATTCACCTTAAGAAGACTAGAGGTGCATGCTCCTCTCCTCGGGAGGGAGATGGCTGGCCGTGATACAGTCTAAGCCTTCATAGTGAATTGCAAGGGGTTGGAGACTACTCAGGTGACTAAAATGGCAGCTGTTCATGCTCCTCAAGTTGAGGACAATGCCGTGGACGAGAACGTCCAGCCTGTTTCGGGTACTGTTTTAGCACAAATGGAGGTATGCCAGCCTACTGCTGGTCGTTCACCAATCAGTGACCAATCTAAGGTCACTTCCTTGCATGTTGATACAAAAGTGGTCGAAGATGCAGCCACTGGTGGTTGTGTAGAGGATTCAGCCTGCAGCGTCGTTCAGCTTTGCGAAGCTGATCACAAAACTATGAGTATGGCTGTTTAAGATAATGTGGACAGTAAATTTTGCATGGAATTTAATGGAACTTTGAATTTGAAAGCTGAAAATGCTGATCTGTATAGATGTAGTCAGCCTAGTGATACAACCTTTAATGATAGTGCTTTTTATAATCAATGCACATCAGGTGTTTATCCAAATGCTCCTGCAGCTGCTGCTACTTGGAATGCTCATGTGCCCCGCTTTTGCAATCTCAAGTTAAGAATGAATTCAGACATAGTCCCAACCAGCCCAATGCCTGGAAGAAGACATAACTGTTCGGTCTTACTGTTTGTAGCAAATTGGAGGTATTGGAGGACGATGGCATTTCAGTTACACTAAACATGAGTTCCTTGCATGAGAACATTGCTAAGCTAGAGAAAGGCCTTGTTGGCAAGCTTATTGGGAAGAGGTGGTCATACATTTTGCTAATCGGTTTACTCAATGGAAATGGTCACATATTGGGGAATTCCAACTTCTCATGGATTCCCACGACTATTTCATCTACCTCTTTAGCAATGTGGAGGCAAGAGACGCCATTCTCATGGGTGTACCATGGTCAGTTGCCAGACATATTATTGGTATGGAACGCTGGATCTCACCTCAATCAATGACGGGTCTTTCCTCTCTGGTGTGAATTCAATTGCCACAGCATCCATTAATGTATTGGGACAACAATAACATTGCCCGGATTGACTCATACATTGGTCAACCGCTTTGGGTTGATAGCAAAACAAACTCTTGGGGAAGAAATTCTTATGCTCAGGTATGTGATCATGTTCATATTGCCTCCAAACAATCAGCTAACATTTGGGTATTATTGGGGCTACAAGGAAAATACTTCCAGAATGTGGAATACGAGGGTTATATCATATTAGTGTTTCAAATGTGGCTTCATTGGACGCAAGGCTGCCAATGCCTGACCTCTGCCCACATCATCACCATAGGGACATGACCTCACACTTGCATCCCCAGCAGTTAACAGCAGCCGCCAGCATCATGAGAAGTCATCAAATAGCAGCAGCCCCTATATAAAAAGCTCTCGGTCTGCACCTACTCAGGCCCTAGGCTGCATTTCCTTGGATCAGCCGCTAAACGCTCTGCTCCTACTTCCATCCCTTCATCAAAACTACCCCATTAGTCTGATGTTGAAGTTGTGGAAGAGTAGACCCAAGAATTACAACAAAAGGGCAAGACTTCATGTGAAAGCTTATAGGACTTGAACGATAATGATGATTCAGAAGTTTATGAGCCTTGGTGCCTTGTTACTATAAGAAGAAACAGGAAACAGAGAAGAACTTTTCCAATGACAGCCCTAAAGACAAAGGCAAGCTCTTCTTCCTTGCAAATAACTCACACCAATCGGTACATTGGTGAACCATCCATGCAAGCAGCTCCAACAATGGGCATTGATCTTTCCAACCTACAGCAGAATTCCTATTGAGACTTTCCTTCAAGATCCAGTTAGGCACCTTCCCAGAAAAGCTAGAGACTCTAAGGCACATTTTGACAAGGAGCTTCAACATTTGGGACCTATAACAAAACTACCAAGGAAGTGGAAGAAAGAAGACAGGAATAGTAGGGTCTACTCCCGCTCAAGTGGTCAATGTTTAGCTTTGTCATTGGGACTTATAGAGGGTGCCACACGCTAGTTAAATCACTGCCAGAGCAATGGGACACTAACCAGCCTTGCGGATGTTTCAACCCTTTAGTTGGTGTCCTTGGAGGCTTCACATTGACAATTGCTATGTAGTTTCTTGTTTCTTTCTTTGCATACTTATCAATGGCGTGCGCCATGGCGCATGGCACGGCGCGGCGCACCTACGGTGCCAGCTGCATGGCGCGGCGCACATGTTCAAGTTGGTGCGAGCCATTTGCGCCATGTGTGCGCAATGGCGCAATAGCGCACGCTACGCGCAATTTGAATTTTAGGGATTTTTTAATATAATTATAAAAAAATTTTAATATTTATATATTTTAATTTGTAAAATAATGTAATAATTAATTTTAAAATTATTTGATATGATTAAAATAGTTTAGTTAGGTTTTATTAGACTTTATTTTAGTAAAAATTTTGGATGAACTTGAAGCTCATTTTAATGGTTTGGACTTTGGACCACAAGCATATTCAACCAAGCCTTACCAAACTTGATTGATACTCTAAAATATGATCCATATAATGATTTTATAATTATTTTTTATTTTGCGCCGTGTTCAAAATGGCGTGCGCCGTGTCGTGCGCTATGCGCCATGTCTCCATGGAGAACTTTGCGCAGTGTGCTCCATTCGCCGTTGACAAGTATGTTTCTTTGTGGAATGTAAGGTTGTAAGGAAAGATATAATTTGTATTACTCTTCCTTCTCTTTTTATTTTATTTTATTGAGGGAAGACTCTTTCAAGGTCCTCATACATATTTGTACCTCACTGTATATAGCAAATCCAACTTCCAAGAATAGCATGTGCTCACTTCACATGACTGGAGACAGAGTAAATTCGTTGCACTCGAGTTCAAGAATAGTAGAAAGGCAACCCTTGGCGACAATACTACACAAAAGGTAATTGGATCAATGACTAATAGTAAGATAAATTTTTGTACCATAGATCCTTTTAGTAGATAGTTTAAAATATAATTTGTTAAGCAATAATCAGTTGTGCAATAAAGATTTTAATATAAAGTTTCTTTCATACAAATGCTTACTTAGTACACAATAATATATAAGTACGCAGCACAACCAAGGAAAACTCCCACTTTTGCATCTCAAAAAGGACTAGTGAACAACAATACTAAAAAAATTAAAATACATGAAACAAACACAAAAAAAAAAACTCGATACTTGGACAATCCTTAGTCCTGTGACGATAGATGAGTGAAAGTAACTATATATTTGGGAGAATTGATCCTAAAACCAAACTCGATCCTCATCGTGCTGACGATGAAGCTACGACCACCAAAATATTTTCTTGCTACATGCACTCATCGACTTTGAGCTCTAGTTGTGTAAAGTACTCAGTTCACTTTTCTTGGGGTCATGTCCAGGCATAATGAATAGAACCGGGCCATTTATCTTCTTCCTTATTTCCACCTTATGTTGGTCGACGCCTCTCCCTATATAGAATGTGGAATACATGGTTAGTAAAGTGGGAAGGTAGATGAACGGGTAGCTAAGGATAGGTCAGGTTATATTTGGATTCAAGGATATAGACAATGATGTGTTTAGTGTAAGGTTTTCTTTCTATGGACCTCAGGGTCCTTAATGGAAGTGAGATTTTCTATTCACCGAATAAAAATGTTTGCTACATTAAATTATATTCTTATAATACAATAATAGGTACTCATTATGAGTAATTGAGTGATATTAATTCGATCACCATCTTTTGGGATGAAGTTGTGCCAAAGCATGTGTTGGATGACACGAGCATTAAACATAAAGTCACTCACTAAGGATTGTTGATAATTAAGAAGTAAATTCCTAGGGGTTGTATTTACTATAAACCAATTATAGTGGAGATTAGTAATCATGTTATGGGGTGTGACACCGATAAGTCATGGTCGATTATTACTATTTGCCTCCTACATACTAGAAATTGCATTGCAATCCTATCAATATTTATTCTTAAATTTGTGAAAAATAGTAAAGCATTTCAAAGTAAAATGGGAATGCAAGTGAGATGAGATTGTAAAGTAGTACCAATGAAAATATCATTGATTTGATATGACAAATGTTCATGTAACATGACCATTGAATTAGTAATGGACGCTTCCCTATATCTTGCATAAGCTGCTTCATCCTCTTTCAATCGAAACCATTCATCCTGTTGAGAGCAAGATGATGATCCTACAACACACAAGCACTTGCAAGAGAAAATTCATACATATTTATAGATATTCATGGCTTTTGTTAAATCATATAGTACGATCTATTATGCTCCAGATTGTTGCAACGACACTTTAATAGTAATCTTGAGTGACTTCGTCATATAGTATAACCAATATCGTATAATACAATCTTTATTCTATTCGTCCCATGACTAATGTAAACTACTAGTTAACTAGGTCAAATTGTATATTATGACATGGATCATAAATTACGAACAATTCTTCAGATCATTACAATTACTTATTCTTCCAAACAATTTACCAAGACAAACAATACAGTGCTATGTGTGTCATACAATATGATGTGTGATCATAATACGAAGTTGATTTTATTAATTATCTCTATATTTAAAATTTCAAGTAGTCAGGAACCTTCTAATATACACACAAACATAACTAAAAAATAAAACATAAGAAAAAAAACATGAATCACAAACATAAATATTCATAATATAAGCACAACCAACACACATAAACAACTCACAATATGGTATAGGCACATAAACAACTCACAATATGGTATAGGCACATAAATCAATCACTCTCAATTTAGTTCTGAGTGCACTAAACCTTTCATGGTTTTCTTTGTAAAAATATCCACCAACTGGTCTTTTGATACATAATTTCTAATAAAGTGATGACATATATCATTATGTTCTATTTGCGAATGCTGAATTGAGTTCTTTGTGATACAAATAGTACTAATATATCACAAGAGATGGGTATGTTGTTTACTTCAAGACCGAAATCAAGAAGTTGCTTTGGCCATAAAACTTGAGCAACACAACTTTCTGCAACAATATATTATGCTTCTGCAATGAATAGGACTTTAGAGTTATGTTTTCTGGACCAAGAGATTAATATACGTCCAATGAATTGAAATGTTTCTGTTGTGCTTTTCTTCTCAACTCTACAACCTACAGAGTTAGATTCTCAAAAACATACTAGGTTAAATGATACACTATCCTTAGTATACCAAATACATAGGCTAGCTGTTCGTATGAGATACTGAAGAATTTTTAAATGCGATCAAATGTGATTCTTTAGATTTAGCATGAAATTGTGCTTGTGAACTGTTATTAAATATAATATAAGATTGGCTGGTAGTCAAATATAATACTGATCTTATTATGCCTCTATATCTATTCGGATCTACAGGCTTTTCACTGGGGTCTCTATCTAACTGAGTAGTATTGCTCATGAGGATATTTACACATTTACATCCTTATATGTCAAAATTTTTAATTAATTCTTTAACATACGTAGTTAGGGTATTAGCTCAGATTGTAGAACTTATGCGGAGATTTGTGGGGTTTAGAATAAAGGCGAGGCTAACAATGACGAGTTTATGATTTTAGCTATTGGAAATTTAAAAAGGTGAGGGGGGGGGGGGGGGTGGTTGCTATGAGTGTTTAGATGAGTAGAGTGGGTGAAAAAGGAAGAGCACAAATTTTGGACTATTTTGAGGAAGCTTAAAAAAAAGAATATATATGTATGGGGTGAAAGGATTGAGAAGGGAAGGGAGAACCCCAGAACATAAGAGAGGTTGTAATTTAGTTGGAAATAGTAAATAAAAGTGAAAAAAAAAATAATTATGTACTCATAGATAAGCCAAACCTTATCAAAGGAAGGGCGAGATGAGAGCCATCATGCCAAACTTCAAGAAATAGCCACCACTAAATTCCAGAAGAATTGAATTCTTCAAGTTGATTTCAATACTTTATAATCTGATATTACATATCATTCCTATACATAAATATAGCATTCAGATACATTTGATATATAAAAAAATCGAAAGGCAATATTAAAGAGGGTCAGCCAAGAGGGATGCGTTGACCAAATTCCTTAAATGCATGCATCCACTTGGAAACTTCAAATGAAACTTTTTGACTCTTCATGCAAGCATCAAAATGTCAAAATGAAAACACCTTGAAACAGCGTCAGCCATTGTCAATTGACTTTCATGGGGCTACGGAAACCTAACTTTGACTTGCTTGGGTGGGCTAAGATTAGCTAACATGGCCACCATTTTCCATGGTTACACAACACATAACACACCACTACATCTGCCTTATAATTCATGGAAACTAAAATAACAACATGAAAGCAACAAAACTATTATAGTTATATAAATTTGACAAAAGGAGGTCATCCATTAATCTTATCATTTTTTTAGATTTTCATTAATTTTCCAAAATTTATCATTCTAGTGATGCATCAACAATGAGGAGCAAATTCATGCTTTTGAAGAGGCTCGTGCTTCCCCACAATCCACTAAAAAATGCCACTAACTCCCTTAGGAAGAACTGATAGTCGAAGAACCATGCAACCAAATTACAAAGGGCAAAGACAATTCTCCCCACAATGTCAAAAATAACTATAACCACAATAATAGATAGTGTCTAGAATATATAACACATGATAATTGAAGTTATTCACACGGTCAATCATACACAAGATAAAGCTGCCAAATGATTTATATCCATTCAAGAAATATGAAAATGGTTTCAACCTCATGAGTAGAAGGAGAACCCAAAATAATTAGAATTAATCAACAACAACAACAACACCACCAAGCCTTTGTCCCACTACGTGGGGTCGGCTACATGAATCCTTTTTCTCCATTGTGTCATATTAAAAGTCAAATTCTCATTAAATCTGATAAAGAAATATCATTTCTAATATTTTCTAACCAAGTCTTTTTAGGTCTACTTCTATCTTTCTTAACATAAGTCAAATCTAATACCTCTACTTTCCTAACTGTGTCATCGGAAGGCCGCCATTTTATATGACCAAATCATAATAATTAGAATTAATCGTTGCCATAAAATGAATCCTCCCAACAAAAAAGAAAGACTTGACGAAGGAAAAGATTCTTCTAAGTTGGTAAGGCTACAGCAACAAATGCAACATCAATTGCATGTTAAATGCCAAGAGATCAATAAGTTACATGTTTACCGTAATGAAATGAGTGATATGATGAAAGAGCTCTTCGATCAGCTTAGTCCAATAGAAGCAAGTGAATGCAAATGAACAACCACATTGTGAAATTCCCCTAGACTCATAAATCCAAAAGTCAAAGCAAGAAGTACTCAAACTACTCTTTTGAGTGCTCCAATTGCTCCAAAAATAGGACCAAATTCCTCCAAAGGGGCCACAGAGGCCACTCACACAAAAGCTGAGGTGGTCACTAAAACAAATTAAAGACTTAATTTGTCAAAAAGTTAAACAAAGCATTGCTTCTAAGATTGTCAAGGCATAAGTGGGAAAATGTTGACCATATATGATCGAAGACAATCAAGTATAATACTCATGGAGTATGAAGCCAAAATTTAATACTTTCTCTAATACTGACAATTTCAAATAACAGTTGGCAGCTCAATTCAAGGCTAACTGCGAAAACACTAGAGGAAACGACATCGTGCTGCAATGCTAGTTCATCAACAGCCAAGCTAATATTATTTTTGAATGGCAAGTTGAATTACCCAACAAGTTCATTAAACATTTACAGAGCTCAATGCTCGTCAAAAGGTCCATCAATGCTACTAAAGTAAATATAGTGAATCTTTTTTTGAGAAGAGAATGGACAATATTATCACTAAATATATCGCAAGATGGCAAAATCGTAACATGTGATTTGTTCAACAACTCACCTAAATATGTGTCATAAAGCTCCTAATGAGGAACATTGAGGATCAAATAACCCTGCCTCTATATGGTTTTCAATAATTCCTAGTAATAATTGAACAAGTTAAAAAATTTGAAAGGTTGCCTAAATGTTAATGTGTTCGGAGAAACAATAACAAAAATTCCTCCATAAAAACGAAAAGAATGTAATTGCTTACAACCCAATAAACAATTATCAAGCCCAGATGCAAATAGTAAGCTTAAGAAGTCAAACTGGATAAACTATTATAAATCCATAATCTAAAAAGTAAATTAAGAATGCCTGCTAAAATGCTCCAACTGAAGACAGGGCAATTTATATAAATCCATTTCAAAGAGATTTAATTAAGCATCACAATCATAATCTCATAAGCCAATTGCCAACCATGTTTGCAATTAAGCAAAAATACTTATCACAGCAATAATGGCTCTTAGCCCAGAAGCCTAAAGGCCAAGTTATTTTATTGATTCAACAAGCTCCAATAGATCAACACATTCTTAAGTTCAATAAGTTCAATGAACAAAGCCAGATGTCAAGTCTCAATTCAAGAAGCTCAAGGCAAACTGCTGAAACCTTCCAGGTCACAAGCCTAAAAGTCAAGCGATCATGTCAATTCATTCAATAGCTAAATTGAAACAACATTCAATGGCTCAACAAGTCGAAGAATTGAATTGCAACTTTCAAAATTCAAAAAGCTTGAGGGTTGACCTAGCAAAGTCTCTTAGATCATAAATATAAGGATTAAGCTGCTTTGTTGATTAAACAAGCCCTGAGAGCTGAATCAGCATACAAATCTTATGCTAAATAAGCCTAAAAGATTAGGCTTCAACATGGAACTATATTCCAGTAAGCCTAATGGTCAAATTGGTGAAACCTCCCAGATCACAAGCTAAAAGTCGAGCTATCACGTCAATTCAACAAGCTACACTAGCCAAGTTGCACAACTTGCAACGGTTCAGCAAGTTCAAGGATCAAACCGACTCCTTTCCCGGTTCAACAAGCCCAAAAGGTTGAAATCAAACAATTAAATAACTCTTCCACTTGTTGAACTCAAACAACCATGAAACTCAGATGCATTTGAACTTGAAACCATAAAAATCATATGTTTCAATTTATAGATTCATGGAAAGAAGCGTAACTGCATAAGAAATAATCATACCTGGGAAAGCTACGAATTGATTTTAAGCCATACGTTAAATCAAAGAAAATAACAATGGAAGCAAGAAAAAAGATAAAATACCTTTGAAAACTTCATTCTTCACAAATACTTCAATAGCATTGTTAATAAAAAACTGTGGAAGCAGCAACGACGAAATCAATGCAAGTGGAGCTGCTATCCATATTATAGAACCCTTTCCATCCTCGAAAGGGGAAGAAACCAAATTCCTCGCTTCAACGAGTTGGTGACTCAATCCACAGAAAGAAACACATCCCGATTTTCCACGGAATGGGTCCAAAGTGATCCTTCCAGAGGGCTCTAACTTCCTAAGAACAGTATACTCTTCTATACTCTCTGCACTCTTAACTTCTGAACTAGGCGATATAGAAGATACCACCTTTTTCCCAGGGGAACTGTCTGAATCGGGCAAGTAGGAAACTACCTTCAATGGAGCAACAATAATGGATTTCCCTGCGAGATAAGAAACAGATTAAGCTTCGACAAGGAGTACGTCGAAGAGGACCAGTGGTTGTTTCAAGGATATGATTAAGCACCTCTTGCAATGTTCCAAAACCTAATCCCGTTTTCTTTGCACCGAAAATTATCCTAGATAGAAAACGAAAACATCATAAATCGTTAGACGTTAGGAGATTGAGGAAAAAGCAAACACTAGTGTAGAGTTAAACAATTACTGTTGGCAGATGATGGAGAGAAGTGGAATCGTATCTTCTGACGAGTGAAGGTGGAGATGAACGAGAGGAGGGAGGGATGAGCCAAGTGAGGCGAGGAGTGAAGTAGACGGCCGGTGAAGGCATTGGATCGGCCTCGTCGTTTGTCGCCTGGTCTTCTCGTGAATTGGGTTCTAAAGTCCAATCAATTAAACCCTGCTAGTTTGAAACTTAAAATCATGCAGCTAATCTTGCTGTTGGTTTGAAATTTTAGTTATAAAAAGATATTTTAAATTTAAAGTTTATGTATATGATGTATGTATGAGTTTGTCTTAATTATCTAAAATGTAGAGATGTCAAAATGAGTTTTCGGGTCGGGTTCGAGTCAAATCCGAAACTGACCCACATTTAACTTATCTGACTTGAAACCGACCGATTAAACAAACAGGTAAGAAATTCAAATCCGGACCAGACCCCATTAGACAAACAAATTAGAAATTTAAACCCGAACTCGACCCGTCGGGTTCTCAGGTTGACTTGACCCACTAACCTGCAGGTGCAATAGTGCAGCATGCGAGAGTTAAGCGCAGGGCCACACATGGGACTGCAGGCTAGGGTGGGACCTCGCGAGTGCACTGGTGGAAGCGAGGGAGCGATGGCTAGCGGGTAAGGGCAAGGTCGTGTCAATGTAAGGGCAACTACGCGGGTGCGAGCAACAATGTGACGTTACTCAAGCGCGGGTGCTAGCACAACCACGAGCGCGGGAGCGAGTGCAGACGCAAGGCGCCTGTGCAAGGGCGAGGTCGGACGAGGACTCTGGTCAAATTCAAATTAGTGGGTTGACCCGAACCTAACCCAAAATTTCAAACCGGTAAAAAATGGAACCCAAACACCACCCATTTGTTCAACGGGTCGACCAGATCCTAGATTTTTTGGATCGGGTTCGGGTCGGGTCAATAATTGACACTCCTACTCAAATGTACAAAAAAAAGAAACCTAAAACCCTCATCAAGGCCAAAGGAGATTATAGCAACTACTGCATTGCAACTACTTATGGTGGATTGCATGCTCTTCAATTCAAGAATTTAAGTTGGGTTTTGGGCTTAGATTTGTTGAACCAAAATGATTGAAGCTTGAGACCATCATAGCAAGCAACAATAGTGTTTTTGAATTACTGATGATGGCGGTGTGGAGAGTTCTAGAAAAAAAAATAATGCATATATTCACGTCATTAAGGATATGTATGCATGAGCTGTTGTGTTCAAACACAAGGTGGTCTGATAAAGTTTTTTCCTATTTCAGTTGGATTACATCAAGGATTAGCTTTAAGCCCATATCTTTTTGCTTTAGTCATAGATGTTCTTGTTAAACAATTGCAAGAGGATGTACGCTAGTGTATGCTTTCTGCTAATGATATTCTTCTTGTTGATAAGCCTATAGGGGGAGTTGAAGAAAAACTTAAATTATGGAGGTCAACCTTAGAGTCCAAAGGGTTTCGTTTGAGTACATCTAAAATCAAATGCATGGAGTGTAATTTTAGTAGTAATAAATCTAGTGAGGGAGATTATGACTTTGGGTGATCAAGTCACTAAAAAGGGTACACGTTTTAGATATTTCAAGTTTATTGTTCAAAGTGATGGTGAAATAGATGAGGATATTATTAGTAGAATTCAAGTTGGATAGTTGAAGTGGAGGAATGCATATAGCTTGCTATGTGATACAATACTACCCCTTAAACTTAAGAAAAATTTTTATAAAATGGTGGTGAGACCTGCAATGCTTTGTGGCACATATTTTTGGCCATTAAAAGAGAAGCATATAATTAAGTTAAGTTTTGCATAGATAAGGATGCACGGGTGAATGAGTGGCTTCACTCCTAGAGACAGAATGCGAAACGAGTATATACCTGAAAAGGTTGGAGTTGCTTCAGTGGTAGATAAGATTAGAGAGAATCTCCTTAGATGGTTTGGTCAAATAAAATGTCATATTCTGATGATCCAGTTATGATAGTAAATGTATTAGATTCAGTTTATCTTAAGAAAGTTAGAGGTAGATCTAAAAAGTCTTCGTTAGAAAGTATTAGAAATGACCTTTTTTTTTATATTTAAATGAGATTTTGACTCTTAACATGACATAATAGAGAAAATGATTCATGTTGCCAACCCCACATAATGGGATAAAGGCTTGATGTTATTGTTATTGCTTTTCTCAATAATGGTAGTGTAGGTCTAACGGTATGAGCCATGATGGCTTGTGAGGTGACTCTTTTCTTTATTTGTTAATAAGCTCATGAACTGATTTTGTTGAGCCATAAATTTGTTGACACTCTATTCTTTAGCACGTAAGCCACATTGAATATATCGTAAATCATAACTCTTTCATGATCCTTCGATTTCAATCCTTCATTGACTCCATTGATGCCTACTCAAGTTCAAACCCTACTTTTGTCTCATAAGCTTATCATCTTTTAAAAGCGATGGTGCTAATCTTATTAATGACTTCTCCAATAATCTCTCACTCGAATTCTCCTGATCTCCACTTATCACATCAAAGCATCCTGTAATGTGGTCGCATCTCAATCCTACTTGTTCATCCCCTTGATGTATTCTCCTATGAGTTCCCACTCATTAATGCCGCCTCTAAGGAGTTCGTGTCTCGATTTCTCTAATGAGCTCCCATCATGATCCCACTAGAATCATTGACATCTTTATCGTCAATGCATTCTCCCACTTTGGCTCGAGGGCATGAGTTAAGCTCAAGTTTACCATATGACAATGGCTCAAGCTTGAGCTTAAGTTGCCTGCCATTAGGTTGGTAAACCGAGCTCAAAGTTAGGGTCGACTCGACTCATTTACACCATTAGTTGTGTGTTTTTTTCTTTCTTTAGGAAACCAAAAGGTTAAAAAAAAGGTTGCACGGTCCCATCCACTCTTACCAATTAATCAATATATTTGATATAAAGTTATTTCTAGTAAATTTTATCATTAAATTTATTTTAAATTGAATATACCATAAAATTTTGGAGGGATTACATACATATCACAAATATTTATTCACAAATCTAACACTTAAATATTTATACTTGTTTATGAAACATTAGTGGCAAAGCTAGGAATTTTTTTTCAACAATGGCATAAGCTAACTTTTTTTTAACCTTAAATATTAAAATTTTCTAGAGAAAAAAAAAATTTCATGAAAAGTATATTTACCCAAGTAAAAATATGGACGTCTTAAAGTTTTTGAGCTAGCACCCTCTCCATCATGCCTCACCTATAGTATAACATCTTAATATCTAAATCACATCAAATTATATGCGTGGAATAACATATTTTACTTTGATTATGTTAAAAATAATAATAACACTTTTTATGATTTTAATTTTATAAAAATTGATTTATTTCCAAGAAATATGTTTGATCGCCATGAATCTTGGGCAATATTTGAATTTAAAACTTCTAAAATTAATACATAACCATTGGAACATTGATTTCAGTAAATTTATAGACGAACCAAACTTCTCAATGAGATAAACCCATCAACAACACATACGATCCAATTTGACTCTGAATGAGCTCAAATCAAGCACATGAAATATATTTGGAAACATTTAAACATTATTTTTTTCTTTTGAAGATGCATCCAATTGCATTAATCACTAAAAAGAAAATTACAACCTACAAAATAGATTCCTCCTTTAACAAACTAATAAAAGAAGAAGGAACCTCATTCATACTAATATCTTCCCAAAGAAAATTACTAAAGACAGTATAGTTAGCACACAAATCTGCTAACTTATTACAATTCCTATCTATACAGTTGAAAATCACATGGTTGAAATCCTTGATAAAAGCAAGATCTTCCATCCCCTGCCCACCTTTCCTTATTGCATCTTGAAGAATTTTGATAATGTTGGAATTGTCAACTTCGATGACAATTCCCTTGTAATTGAACATCTGATCTTTAATGACATCCTTTAGAGATTGAATAGCTAAAAGCTCCAATCGAGAAACGTCCCAATGAACACAAGCATGTCCAAACGCCAGAAGAAATCTACCTTTATTGTCACAGAATACACCACCAATTCTAGCTTTATAAGAAGGTAATAACGAAGCGTCAACATTAACTTTGATCCAATCGAGAGGAGGAGGATGCCAATGATTAAACAATAGCCTACTCGACTGATTAGCACCCCAGTGACCCTAGTTAAAATTACCATTAGTTGCAGAAAATGAAGCATAGCTCATGGAATTGGTAGCAATCACCATCAAACTATCCTCATTGCCTTCATGAATCAACTAATTCCTAGCCTTCCATGAAAAATATACTGAATTGCAATACAGATTTACTAACAGACTATTCTATGAACTAAGAAGAGTCAACCACTTATAGCAGTCTTCAAAAGTGTCAAAAGATGGGATCCCAAAGCCCCATCTATTTAAGTGTTGAAAAACTTCCTTTAGCTTCTCACATTTGATTGCAACATGTTCAATATCTTTAATCGCATTACATCTTCTAGGACAAGAGTTATCCTCTTGCAATCTCCTACATGACAAGAATTGAAATGTAGGAATAGCATTGTTGAACATTCTCCACTAGAAAACCTCCACCCGTGGGATAAGCTTAACCTTTTTGATCCATTTCTAGAATTGAAAATCAGAATGATCATGAACCGAAGCTTCAAAGGCCAATGCAGAAATAGATTTTCCAGAATTTTGATAAATAAGTTCCATCTTGTCTTCACCCAGTTCTGGCTTAATATGTATTTGACATATTAGATCCACAAGTTCCTTTCTAAAGAACTTACCGAGTTCACCTTCATTCCAGTCTCCACCTATAATGAACTTATCCACCGTCACTTTACTACTTTATGGAGACAACACAAACGTAGGCCACCTATCAATACATTTATCCATTATCCAAATGTCCTTATAAACATCAGTAGAACCACCATCCACAATGATCCACCTAACAATTATATTGAGCAATCTTCCACCATCAAAAATTATTTTTGAAGAAGATGAGCCTCCCTTCTTTGATGTTCCAACATCAAATAAAGAACCATACTTCGGAGCAAGAATTTTATGCAACAACGACTCTTTATTCTGTACAAATTTCCAAGCTAGCTTAGCCCTCAACGGCCCAACTTTGGTTGAACAGGAGTGTAATCCACGCCCTCCCCACTTCAATGGCTTGCACAATATATTCCAGCTGACATAATGAAGCCCAAATCTTCCATTCATCTTATTCCAAATGAAGCTTCTATACATCTTATCAAGCTCATCTAGCACACCTTTCAGGATAACAGAGTGTGTACAATGAAATGTAGGATAAGAAAGCATTACTGATTTAACAAGAGTAAATTTTCTAGCTAATGAGATGAACTTACTCCCCCAAACATTCAGCATTCTCAAGGCATTATCAATAATGAGCTGAAAATCATCCCCTACTAGCCTCCTTAAAGCAATTTTAACTCCAAGATAATAGAATTCCTTAACTTGTTTAAAACCCATAATACGAGAAATAGATTTCTTTTTTCCTTTTCTTTACATATTTACCAAAAATAATAGCATATTTATTAACATTTATTCTTTGACATGTCCAACCACAAAAGTCCATTAAAATCCCCTTGATCTCCTTCACAAACTTTGTTCTAGCTTCAGAATAAATAATAATATCATTTGCATAGAGCAAATGTGAAATCCTTGGGCCATTTGGACAAACACAAACTCCAATTGAATCACCTTTTTGAATAAATGCATTTGATAAAAGTTGAGAGCAAATAATAAATAAAAAAGGTGACAAAGGACAACCTTGATGGAAACCACTCCTAGTATTGATCCAATTTGAAAAGTTGGCATTAATCATCAAAGAGAACCTTGGTTCTTCAACGCATTCCATACTTAGACTGGAAAACTTGGTTGGTAATCCAAAATACTCCAAAACTTTCTTCAATGTAGGCCAACACATAGAAGCATAAGCTTGCTCTATATCAATTTTGAAAGAGACTAAACCTTTAGAAGATTTAGAATGCTTGAACTTGTGGAACACTTCCTGAGCTACAAAAATATGATACGACATCGACCTTCCCTTCAGAAATGCCACTTGCTCCTCAAAAATCAATTTTGGAATAATGGATAACAGTCTATTCAAAAGAACCTTGGTAGCCACCTTGTAAACTATATTACAAAGGATAATAGGTCTATAATTAGAAGTAGTCAAAGGATTGCTCACCTTAGGGATAAGCGCAATTAAAGTCTCTTTCCAAATAGCACTCATTTCCTCAAAATAAAAAAAATGTTTAATAGCATTCCAGAAATCGTCTTTAATAATACCCCAATAAGCTTTAATAAAGGAATAGGAAATACCATCATTGCCTGGAGCAATATTACCACAGGCTTGCTTCACCACAAGCTCAACTTCCTCTAAGGTAAAATCCCTGTTCAACAACCTTTTGTCATCTTCATCCAGATAGCTCAACGGGGAAGGCCAACCTTCTAGTACACAATTCCTCTCTTTCCATTTTTCCTTGTAGAAACAAAATAAAACACCTTTAATTTGGTGTTGATCCTCAACCAGTAAACCATTTTCATCTTTAATTTTAAAATACAATTTGAATTCCTCCTTGCACTAGCAAATGATTGAAAAAACTTAGAATTACAATCACCCTCAACCATCCACTTGACCTTTGCACGTTGTCTCCACCACGTATTCAACTGAGCCAAAGTAGAATTCAGCTCACTCACCTTAGCCTTGAGAGACCAGATATCCTCTTCTAAGAGAAACCCAATATCTGCTTCTTTAATCTACAGCTCCAAGATTTCCTTCATAAGACATTCCTTCAATTGGATAAAATTTTTAAGTTTAGCTTTACTCCAGTAAAACAAGGCTTTCAAAGCTCTCTTCAACTTGATGTTAAGAATGTGGGGAAAACTCCCATAAGAATCCTTACTCTAAGTTCTCCTCACCACATCAGCTGAAGCTGGGATAGACGCCCAAACATCTTCAAATTTAATGACTCTCTTAGCCATAAAATTAAGCTCCAGAAGATTTAATAAAATCGGACAATGATCTGATGCAACTCTAGCCATATATCTAACCACCATTCAATGGGAAGAATTTATTACAGCTGAATTCAAAAAATATCTATTCAATCTTTCTAGGATCCGAGCACCACCAACCTTGTTATTACACCAAGTGAATTTGGGGCCAATACAACCAAAATCATAAAAGTCATTATTAGCCAAAAATGACTTTATCTTTTTGGGTCCTTGGGAAAAATAAATCTCTTCCCTCCCCTTTTGTCCTCCTTAAAAAGTAAACAATTAAAATCTCCACCCACCACCATAGGCAAGTTTTTGGAAGAATTAAGGGACTAAACAATTTCAAAGTATTATAAGCTTTTAAAATCAAGTGGCACAATGAGACAAATCTAATTGTCCAAGATCATTTGATTTTGCATCATTAAGGCACTCAAATAGTAAATATATGATCTTTAATTAAGATGATCAATATGGACCATTCGATGGAGCATTTTGAATTCTAACAAAATTTATCAAAATGCCCCTCTCAAAAAGGCTATAAATAGAACCTCATTTCTACATAAATGAGAGGTGGAATAGTTAAGAGAGCTAAGAAAGTCTATTGCATTTTCTTAAAATCATTGTCAACAACCACCTTCAACAATCATCACCACCATCTTCAAGACTTTCATCATTTGACTATTAGCACTTAAGTATTAACATATAACCCTATAGTTTGGTTTTACTTTCCTACTTGTGAAAACTTTATTTTTGTAATCCCTATAATAAAAATCAGATTATTATACTCAACTATGTATAATCCTATCTTCCTTAATTATAAGAAAGGGAGGATTCATGTATCTTTCTTCATTTATTATATTATTGAAACTAGGCTAAGCCCCATACTTTTTCTCCTTCATGGGTTTCCTTGCAAAAATTTTTGATCACTTATAACTTTATTTCTGAGTTGAATTTTTGTACAAAACTAAAATATAAAATGCACACTCTACCGCTATGAAATTTCAAGCACGTAAGAATTTGATGTTATCTATAGGAACCTATTCTGCACATACTATAAATATTTTTAATGACTGAAAATCAATCCCTCGATGAAAGATATCACAATATTGGTGGTGAAGGCCCCTCAAGACTCACTTTGGAGGATCATATGCATAGAACAAAAGAACTTCAAATTTAAATCTTGCAACTTTTAGAGGAGGCTGGAAAATAGAGAGCACCATCACAATATAATAAAGATTTCTTGCTATAAAATTAATTTTTTTTGTATGACTCCATTTAGGCAATACCTCCTTATACTATTATCCCTCCTTCTCTATAGCCTCATCAAATTCTCTCAAATAATGTCAGATCAACATATTCTTCCCATGTTGCTCAGCCATCCAATAATCCTACACCAGCCATGAAATATTTACATTAACATGGTTTAATTGATGCCCTCATGATGTTATAAGAAATTAGCTATGACGCATTATTTTGGAGGAATTTCCTTTAAAAGAATGTAGTCAAATCATTCCTCACCACAAATTGCAAGAAACTTCACCATGACTAATGTAATTCTCTAGCATGTTATTCCAGTAGAAGTTAAGTTACTTGCAATTGATCCATATGATAAGGCTTTTAATACATATAAGCACATTGATCACTATAAGATTATCATGCATATTCAACATACTTCTAATGTAGTCTTTTGCTACGTCTTCCATGTAAGTCTTACGAGACAAGCTTATATATAGGGTAAAATTGCTTTTATTGATTATCCAAACTTTTTGTCGAATAATTCATCTCCAACCAAAACTTGATCAAGAAATTCCCAATCTTTTTAGGATTTGCCAAAATAATGGAGAGGCCCTTAAGAAGTACTTTTAAATATTCTCTTCTAAAGCACGCCAAATCTAGAGATTGGATTCAAAGTTACTACAAGGCATTTTTCTTAGAGATCTTTGCTCTGAACATTTCTAGATCTCATTAATATGAGATAGCCTCCTACATTAATCTCTTTCTTCAAGTTAAAGCTCAAACAACTACTGATGAGGCTAACAATACTCATTAAAAGTAATACAAATTCCATCAAATGTAATAATTCACCACAAGAAATTGATTGTCCTTTTCAATGAAAAAAGTAGGAGCTAGGAACTAAAAGGCCATACATGTCTTCCTCATCAAATTTAGCTTGGGTCACTAATTAGACCCCATTAAATACATTGAAGCTAATATTCTAATGTAGTTCTAAGATTCTAAACATCTCAAATGGACAAAACCTTTAAAGAATCCAAATAGCAAAAATTAATATCATTATTATAAATTTCACCCTTTATGAGGGCTTTCAAAATTACTTTCAATTTAATGGACATTTAAATAGAACAATGGATAAATCATCAACCTCAAAATTTGGGAGATGAGAAGAATTAAGGCATGAAAATTATTTGAGTTATTGAATAGGATTGCCATCACAATCCATTTACCCTTTTGCACTTGAAGTTACCATAGCTCAAAGAAGTTGAACTCCTTAGAATTTCTAAAACATATTGTATATTGACTTCTACTGTTGCTAAATATATATTTTAAGTTAGTATCTCATTTAATTATTGATGAATTATTTTGTTGCTTCTAACAAAAAATCTCTAGAAGGCATGCCCATGTGGTAGCCTTGATGGGATGCTAGTAATGGATATGATCCTTGTTAGAAAGCTCCTATAAGGATAAATTATAGAAACTGTCTGTACTCACAATCCCTAAGAAAGCGCGCCAATGAGGTTGCCTTAATTGAGTACTAGTAATGGACAAAGTTCTCACTAAAAGGACTCTACAAGAGTACGTGGTTGATAGGGTCTCCACTTTTCAAAACTTCAAAAGATAAAAGCTCAAGTTCTCATAAAAAAAATTTAGTTTCTTGTTGCACTCAAGCTCTTATAAATATGAATTACTTTTATAAAAATATGAGGAATTCATTACTCCTAACAAATTCATTATGAACATCAATCAAGTTTATATATGAAGAAATAAAAAGTTCAAAGCCACATACAGAACTATTGAATTTACATAATGTCAATACATAATAAATCTTTAAACTCCTACATCAACAAACAATATGTCACCTCTTTTCCTTTAAAAAGTTTTTTCAAGGATGTCAATTTTTTTCCACAACACCTGGTTTCAATGACTTCACCACTAATACTAGTGTGTAGCATCAATACTACTAATAAAAAACTTCAATATTGGGCATAGATCAAACTACAACATTTGAGTACTTTATCAACATCATTTTTGTGTCATCACTCTTATAATAATTTTTTACAATAATTACCTCTCTATTCAGAGAGAATTGGAGCTTCAAAAATGGGTGAAAAAGTTTTTGGATCTTAATATCTCAGAAATGGTGACATTCAACTTTAAATTAAAATGAATACAATAGCTCCACCAAAGAGAATGAAAGTCTATGTATCACTAATAACTCTTCTTGTCAAGTGGTTTGATACTCTTGATAGAGAAACACTAGATCTTGAAAGGGGGCACATACCACTTATACAAGATAATATTTTACTAGAGCTTGTGAAGAGGGACATATGTACCATCTATGCAAAATAATGTTGAACCTATTTTAAGAGGTGGAACTTGAATCTACAAAAAAGAATTTGAGAGATTTGAATTTACTAATAACTTTGAAGAATAGTTTATTACTCTTGAATGAGGAGCACTAGAGCATGGAAGGGGGGATACACAACACCTATCCCAAAAAATGTTTACTGGTGCATGCAAAGAGAGAATTAAACACCTCCTATATAGTATAATGGAAAATCTTGCTAAATAGAAAAAGTTAAAGATGAAGGAATGAGTAAATTTCTCCTTCCTGTGAGGCCATATTAATATTTTAAGAGGAGGGAGTAGAAGTTACACAATTAAAAATTAATTAATTAATTAACTAAAAAATCTCTTTTAAAAAAATAGAGAAATAAAGTTAAAAAAAAGGAAAAAAAAAAAAAAAAGAGATCGAAAAATTAAAAACAAAAGATAGAGAGAGAGAGAGAGATATTTACAAAAATGAATAAAACATGAAAAAAATTATTGAAAAAAGTTATTTTGAAAAAAAAAAAATTAAGTGGCCCCTATTGGGGCACTATAGGTGTCCCCTTGGGAGGTGCATACATTTAAAGGTACGGGCGGCCACTAGCATTTCCCAACTCCTTTGCCAGCAATCACTTGCCCAACCAGCACATTTCTTGAGATAATTTTTTTATGGTTCAAACTTAATTTTTTCACTTTTAAAAAGGCCAACAAAATCTCTATGATCTACTTTGAGTAGATTTGAAGAATTCAAAAGCATAATTTTACAATAATTTTTTGCTTCAATCAATGAGTTAATTTCATAAAAAACTAAACTTATAATTAAAGAGATTTTACTTGGTTCTAAACCTCAAGGGAAGGTTCATATTGACATCTAGAAAGTGATCGTGCCTCATAATTATTTTTCAAATTTATAATTTTACATCATGATTTTCTTAAGATTTAAAATGTATTTTCAGATGAGATGAGCCTCTAAATCCAAAAATGGTGGGAGACAAACGAAACATCTTAAAAAAAAAATACTAGATCGAGGCAAAGTTAAAATTTGAAACATTTAGAATAGAATTCATGACCATCAAAACTATTATTTAAAAAAAACTTACAGTTGAAGTTGAACATCTAGATGAGACAAACAAAGGATCTAATCCAACTCCATATGAGCTCAATTCTAGCATACAAAATATATTTGGAAAATTTTGAAGATTAATTGAGGAAAAAATAACCTCTCAATATTGTGTGCTTAAAGTAAAATTAAGTAGCTCAATGAGAAATGTCTAATGAGCCCATTATCATTTGATTTTCATATTATTAAGGCACTTAAATGTTGAATGAATGATCTATGATCAATTGTATCAATATGAAATATTCGATGGAGTGTTTTGTATTATGATCACATTTACTAAATGCTGCTCTCAAAAAGGCTAAAATACAGACTCTTTTTACTACATTCATAATAGATGGTCACTTTCAGCAATCGTCACCACCATTACCAGACTTCCATCACTTGAATGCTATCATTTGAATAATAATATGTAATCATGTATTAGGTTTTTACTACCTACTTATGGATATTTGATTTCTACAATCCTTCCAACAATAATTAGATTATACTCAACTGTCCATGATCCCATCTTCTTCAATTATGAGGAAGGAAAATTGTTATATTCTTCTTTATTTAATGGATTATTACAAATAGGTTAGGCCCCATAGTTTTTCTCTTGAATTTTTCATATAAAAAAGTTTGGTCACTTATGACTTTATCTGTGTATACTAGATTTTTGTGCATGCTAGATTTATATTTGAGCAAATATCATCCAAAATATTTAAGGATTGAAATAGTTCAAAAATTTAAATGGAGGTAGAGGGACATGGAAGCCAATGCCTCATATATAATCTAAAATTAGTTCACACATAGTTCAAATCATGGTTCAAACATCTTTAAACTAAGCCATGATATTACCTCCCTAGCAATTGCATACATCGCCCGCATTACATCAATGCCTCCCCATGAATGGTTGAAATGACTCTTCTTATCACAACCAAGAAATCCTTCAATGTCATCATAAACTTCTCTTCTCATTCACATGCCGCTAGAATGCTCGAGGTTCAAACTTAGGTTAGAACAAAGTTTGAATTTGAACTAGTTTGAACAATTTCATTCGTGATGGATTTTAATAGGTCTTATGTTTTAAAAAATGGGGAAATTTTGTTTTCAAATAAATTTTAGCATATTTCTCCAAGAAAATAAACAACAGGCTTATTTGGCAAGTTTTGGGTATTATAAGTCATATAAAGTCAAATTTCACAATTGGTATGCATGGTAATTATTTAAAATGAAATTAAAATTATAGTTAACAAATAAAAAATTACAAAAATATTTTAATGTACCTAAATAGATGTAATTTACAAATTAAAATGTATAAGATCTTTTAATTAAATAGATAATATGTGTATTAATCAACACATAGAAGGTGTGGATTATAAAATTAAAAGCTTATCTAATACAAAAAAAAAAATTATGAGTATATCCACACTCATTTGTGATGATTTAATTTATCACATTCTATATCAAATCAAATAAAATTTGATTAGTTTGCGAACACTCACACTTGAGAAGTCAATTTTTTTTAAAGAAAAAAAGGATACATTAATAAATAAGAACAATACACCACAAGACCAAATAATGGCCACATAGATGAAAATTACAGTAAAAAACTACAATAAACGATCGGGCCAAGCACTCTAAACGAAACCAAATTAGAAATCCCCCAGCCAATTGGACTCAGACCGCCCCTAGTTGCCAAGCTTGGGACCATCCAAGGAGGGAAAAAGATAACAACCAAAAGACCAAATAACCACCTAGGTTGCCAACCAACCCATGATCGTCCGAGGGGCTTGCAGGAAACCTGCTTCATCATTGTCTTAATCCAAAAAAGATGCTGCAATAAAACCAAATTCAAGATTATCCAACAAACCAAAACAAAAAGACTCCAAAAAGAAAATTCATTTCTTTTTGGGTTTGCGTTTACTACACTTAACATTTAAATTGAAATTGTCCTGAGCGACCAATTCTAAGTCCTGAATTTCTTCCCCATCAGCTAAATAAATGTTCTCCTCTAACCAATCACATTGCCACCAAACATTATTCTTAGCTAGATGGGCTAACATACCACCATTGGAAATAACAGAAATGTGCACATCAACTAAAGGCTCCAAAGTAGCAATGGGAAAATTCTGGAGCTTAGACAACACAACAAGCCCATCCGAACCCCCAGCCTCCTCAGAACCTAAGGAGCCATAATCATCACCCAACACCTCTTCCTCGTTATCACTAGAAGGACTATCTATCAGGTTTATGCAACAGTTAATAACATTCAAAGACTCATAACCAAGAGCAGAGGGCTCCACCTCTTCCCCAGCCGAAATGGAGACATTCAAGTTTGAGCAGCCCACAGGCACCATAACCCCATCCAGAACAGGCGACGGAGTAACTAAACTAACCAGAGCATCCGCAAGAGCCATAGGTACATCACCTATTTCAGACGCTACCACACAACCTTTCTCAGAAATAGGCCGATAATCCTCACCATCAGCACAATTCAATGTCGAAGCATTAGCCAAATCAAAACCAATATTAATTACTTCATCGACAGAATTAGAAACAATAGTGTCAAAGCCATCAACATTACCATCATCACCAATAGTGGGACAAATTCCTAAATTCCCTTCCTTACCCTCACAGCTAACATTAATAGTCAACGATAAAGAGACTACAAGAACAACATTAGGTGGGGCAGACTGAAGAGGCCGACAATTGCCACTCAAATGCCCAATACATTTATAAGAAGACAAAAGGCTGGGAAAGCTTCCATCGAAACATGTTGAATATATCCTAGATGCTCAGTACCCAACCAGACTTTATAAGGATATGATTTCATGATGTCAAGCTCAACTAGCACATGGGCGACAGATGGTCTAGAACCCACAGATGTACCATTATCAACCTTCAATGCCTTACCAAAAATCAAACCCAAACCAAAGAGAATACGGGGGGAGAATAAATGAGGCCGGAGATTGGGGAAAGAAACCCAGATAGGGATAACAGGTGACTCAACACCCACATCAAAAAGAGGAGACCATTTGGTCAGCTTCATATAGGAATTATGAACTAAGTAAAAACGATGACAGAAAATCCTACAATAATCAAGGTCATTAGTCAACTTGATCAAAATATGCGACTGATCAAGCAAAGTAACAGAAACATCACTAGAGAGCTTAAGGATGAAAAAAACCTATGAATTGATTCCAGAGAAGGCGGCTTAGAAAGGAAAAAACTAATTAAGGAAAATTGAAAAGGAATCGCAAGGGCATTGATTTCTTCCTCCAAAATCCACAGTAACGATAGACCGCAGAAAGAGGAAGGTTTGAGATTAGGAAATCTACCATCGGAGGAGCTACCAGCAAGAGCATCAAGAAAAGTCTGAGATTTGAACAAACCATCCAAAAAATCAGGATCGCACAAATGTTTCCCCGCCATTCCAGCGAAAGAGCTAGAGGACCCAAAACAAAACCAAAATGAAAAACAAAAACACCACATTTAAAAAAGAAAAGGGAAGAGAAGACTTCCCTCGAAGAAGGAGATCGAGGAAACGAGGAGCACTCGCCCCAGATGTGCGAGGAGCAAGGATTGCTCTGGTGAAAACCCTAGCAGCGAAAAAAAAGAAAAAAAAAGAAAAAAAAAAGAAAAAAAAAGTAAAAAAAAAGAAAAAGAAAAAGACACTTAAGAAGTCAATGTTTGTGTTCAAAGTGGATAAGATTAATGAAGGTCTAACAAGTAAAAGTCAAAGTAAATCCTATGGGCTTTATGGAGGATTAATAAGGTTGGATTACCAAGAAATTAAAAAGGATAGGCTTAAAGGCTCCAAAATAGACACAAAAGTGGGACTTATAGCTCCATATTTATTAGAGAGAGAAGAACGATATTGGATGTATGGTTTGAGGTGGTGGCACTTATTCAATGGAAAGTGATTCCAACTTTATAACTTTATATCAAATTTGGATTTTCACTGGAAACTATGCAAGTATACGTGTTGGGTCAAGTAATACAAATATGAGTTGAGTATCATTCCCACGAAGATAAGAATAATCTCAAATATCAATTTATTAATACTTCTATGAATTTCTAAATTTATATTATCACTAAATTCATAGGGTTATGCTAATATAAATAAGCAATGGAAATTAAAAGGATGAAAATCTATGTTAAAGTACCTTAAACTTATGATAGTTAAGAATTTATGAGCACAAAGATTGATCTCCTAATTTGTTACTGCAAATGTAACTCCTCATCTTTGTCAAGTTTATTGTAGTTTATAGCGAAGGTACACTTTGCTACAGAGATTTTATCTCCTTAACAAACCTATAATTCTATTTACCACATGTCTATGCATGGAAGAACTATCTTCTGTTAATCCCCTAATTGATTCCACTACACCTCCATCGATGATATATATTACACTAGTTTTAACTTTTTGGAAGGCCTATACACAAATTAAATTAAGAATGAAGAAACTAGAAATAATATTACTTTATTTAGAGGATTGAGATCTAATCTATGTAAACATAGATTCTCAAGACATTATAAGACCAAAAATAGATTTAGCCTCACATGGAAATTAAAATAAATAGAACAACCTTCATTGCAAATAAAAACACAAATATAAGATAAGAGTTTGAAGGAATGATAGAACCAGATTTATCTTGTAATAGCATAGATAGACTTCTTGCCAACCGATTCCTCTTCCCATTCTTACACACACTCTCTCCTTACTACTAGGTATTGCCAAAGACTATGTTCAAGTAGGGGTGTCAATTTCGGGTCAAGGGTCGGGTTTGGGTCGAACCCGGA
The DNA here is from genome assembly GCA_019925795.1 of Dendrobium chrysotoxum. Lineage (NCBI taxonomy): Eukaryota > Viridiplantae > Streptophyta > Magnoliopsida > Asparagales > Orchidaceae > Dendrobium > Dendrobium chrysotoxum. The sequence continues at coordinate 5,941,241 of CM034307.1, forward strand.
ACTGACCTGGCACTATTCGGGTCAACTCAAATCCGACCCATTTTTGCAAACGGGTCCATTTTTATGACCCCTAATAAGTATGATCTAAGTTATCTTTATCATGGGTTCATTAAAAATTTTATGGTTAGTATATGCTTATACTAGGCTTTTAACTTAATCTAAATACTTTATTTTCACCAAGCCTTTAATCAGTTAATCCTAGGATAATTAGTCTAGTGCTTAAGTGCTTTTTAGGAGTTTTCTTTATTAGTAAATATTAGTTTTAATCGAATTATTAGTTGATATTCAAGTTATTGGATTTTGTTATTTTCCATCTTATACACTATTAATCACTATAAGTTTTTATTTTTCTTTGTTTTAAACTTTTCAAAATTTACATTCACTACAAATATAAGATTTAACAGTTGATATTCTAAAGTGAAATAGGAAATATTTAAAAGCAAATAATAAATTCAAGATTGCAATATATAACAACACATGAGTTCATTACTCCCCCAAACTTGTCGTAGGACAAGAATACAATTATAGAAAAATAAAAAACTAAAAATAGAAAATACAAAACAAAACAAAATTAACATAAAAATGTCCTCTTTCACTCCTCCTCTACTCCTGTGTTCTCTCCCTCCTCCACTTCTATTACTAATGCTAGACTGGGCCCCTTATAAGTTGCATAAGTTGGGGCTGCTGGGAAGATTGTCGATTATGGCCTCTTAAATAGCTACCAGTTCTTGGACGTACCAACTAATGCTTTATTAAACTAAAAAGCATATTGATACTTCCTCTATTGCATGTCCAGCTTATAATCCATCTTATGGCTTATTCCCTGCTTATACTACCTATTTTATCCAAATAACTCTGGATGTCAGCAACATGATCCATGAGATCTACCACCTGATCTTCTAAGATTTGGGGGACTCTTGGTTTGGGTTGTATAAGCTGACTAGGTTGCTCCCTAGGTTCCTTAGTAAGGGTCATAAAGGATTGGATTTTATTTTTAGCAAGAGAAGAAATAAGGAATAACTTCTTCTCCCTAGGCTCTCCTAGAACTCTAGCCTGGATACAAGAGAATATACTAAAAAAGGGCACCCAAAGCCTATAGAAGTTGAACTCCTAATCTTATATAAAAAGGGACTGATGGATAGTTTTCCATACATCTGTTATGAGCCTGTCTAAATAGTATAATTCAGGAAGGCACTATCTTTAGTGACTTCACTAATATTTTTTCTTGGAATTAAGCTCATAAATATGAAGTAATTCCAAGCCTTAGGGACTTGGGTGAGTGCAAATGTAGAGAATTTATTATCTTATCCTCCATAATTTTCCATTATGCATTGGCAATGGCATTGGATTCCTAAGGCACTATGGCGCTTTATTAAAATAATAATTTTTAAAATATAGCAAGAGTTATGGTGCTTAGGGACCTAGTGTTGTGGTGTTCCAGGCTTAATTTTCACATATAAAGATTATAATACTAAGTAGAGTCTAACCACACAACACAACATCATACACTAGACACACATCAAATAATAGACTCATACATCATAATACAAATTTGGGTTGCCTCCCAATGAGCATTAAGTTTATATTCTTCTGCCTGACTATGATGCATTCTATTAAAGATGAGCCAAATCAATTGTTACTCTAATGCATTCTAGATCCCCTCCTATAGAAGGCTTTAATCTCTTTCCATTCACCTTAAAAGTTTGGTCAAATTTCTTATCTTATATTTCTACAGTTATGTATATATATGCTTTAACTATAGTAAATGGACCGGGCCACTTGGACTTCAACTTCCCAAAAAATAAGTTCAATATAGAATTATATAACATAACTTCTTTCTCAAGGGAAAATTACTTCTTAATTATCTTTTGATCATGCCATCATTTTCTCCTTATAAATGTTGACATTCTCATAAGTTTCATATAAACATTCTTATAATTCATTCAACTATATTAGTCTTCCCTCCCAACCATCTTTCAAATTATAATTCAACTCCTTTACTGCCCAAAAAGCCTTATGTTCTAACTCCACTGGAAAATGAAAAGCTTCTTAAAAAATAAGTCTATATGATGACATTCCTATGGAAGTTTTAAATGTACTTTTATAAGCCTATAAAGCATCATCCAATCTTAAAGACAAATCTTTCCTCTTAGGGTTTATAATTTTCTCTAAAATTCTTCTAATTACCTAATTACTAATTTTAGCTTATCCACTAATTTGGGGATGATAAATAGTTGTTATCCTATGCTGAATTCCAAACTTTAAAATCACACTTTCAACTCTTCTATTATAAAAATGACTTTACCCATAACTAATAAGTGCTCTAGGTATTCCAAATCTAGCAAAAATAATTTTCTTAAAAAATTTAATAACTACTTAGAGCATCATTTTTGTGTACAGCCACTCCTTCAATACACTTAGATACATAGTCAACTACAATCAAGATGTATTAATTTTTATTAGATAAAATAAAAGGAACTATGAAATATAATCCCCACACATCCAATATATGAACCTTCAACATGTAGTTCAAGGAGATTTCATTTGTCCTTGCAATATTGCCTACCTGTTAACACCATCACATTTTTTAGCATATTAATTAACATCATTAAATAGAGTTGGTCAATAAAATCCAAACTATAAAATTTTGGATAAAGTTTTATATCCCCCAAAATATCCTCCGTAATCAAAATTTTGGTGCTAAATAATAATGCTATCAGTCTACTCTAAAGGGATACATTGCCAAATAATTTGATCCTTACATTTCTAAAAAGATATGGTTCATCCCAAAAAATAAGACTTAGAATATTTATGAATTTACGCCTTTGGATATATAACATATCAAATGGTAAAGTACAGTTGATAATATAATTTACTATATCAGCATACCGAGGCACCCTTTTATCACTTATTACAAATAATTTCTTATATGGGAAAAACTCATTAATATCAGAGTTATCATGCACTTATTTTGGCCAACTATAATCAAGATAAATGATCAACAAATTATTTTTCTATTCCATTCCTATCTAAAATCTCTACATCAAACTCCTATAATAATAGGATCCATCTAATTAATCTATATTTTACATCTTTCTTTGTTACTAGGCATTTAATTGTAGAATAATCAGTGTATACTATGACCTTTGTGCTAATCAAATAGAATCTAGACTTATCAAAGGTGAAGACTATGGCTAATAGTTCTTTTTTAATTGTGTAATTTATTTGGGCTTCATTTCAAGGTTCTACTAGCATGGTAAATGACATGAAATTTTTTATCTACTTTCTACCCTAAAACTAGTCCTACAACAAAGTCACTTGCATCACACATGAGTTCAAAATTAAGTGGCCAATCGGGAGCAATAATAATGGGTGCTATAATCAAACACATTTTTAAAGTTTCAAAGGATTTTAGGCATTCATGATTAAAGTCAATAGGGATATCCTTCTTTCATAAATGGCATAATTGTTTGGTAATTTTAGAAAAGCCCCTAATGAATATCCTATAGAAATTAACATGCCTTAGAAAAGTCCTTTCTCCTCTAATAGAGGTGGGAGGGGGATATTTTCTATATTTAAATTTTCACCTTGTCAACCTCCAAACCCTTCTCAGATAATCAAATTTTAAAAGATAGACATTGTACACTATAAAATGTTGTAAGGGTATTGCATAGTCCAAAAGGCAATCTATAAAAAGCAAATATACCATATGGGATACTAAATGGGGTTTCTCTTGATCCTCAAATGCTATAGGAGTTTGATGATACCCTGAGTAACCATCAAAGAAATAATAAAATGGATGTCCTGCCAATCTAGTAAGCATTTGGTGAATAAATAACTAAGGAAAATGATATTTTCTAATGGCCTTATTTAGCTTCCTATAGTTAATACATATCATCTATACTGTGATTGTTCTAGTGGGAATAATTCATTCTTTTCATTAATCACAACTATCCGACCCCTTTCTTAGGTACACAGAAATCGGGACTGACCCAATCATTATTAAAGATAGGGTAAATAATGATCGCATCAAGCCATTTAAGTATTTCTTTCTTCATATCCTCCTTTATGACAGGGTTCATTCTACTTTATGGGTCAGCCTTTGGTTGGGAGTCTTCTTCCATCAAGATCTTGTGCATGTATAATGATGGACTAATACATTGAATATCAGTTATCATCCAACCAAATGCTTTCTTATATGTTTTAAGAGCTTTGATCAACATACCCTTATGATATTCTCCTAAATCAGTAGATATAATCATATGTAAGGTCAATCCATCTCCCAAAAATGCATACTTCAATAGGTTGGTAGGGCCTTCAACTCTAAACCTGGTGCATCTAAGATAGATGGTCTCAATAATTTTCCTAAAGATGATGGGTCTAATATCTCATATCTTTCCTTAAAAAGTCTAGGGACAACATCTAACACATGAACAATATCTCTGTTAATCTCCTCGTGTCATCCTTACTTAAATGAATTCTCCAATGAACTATTAGGTAACCTCCCATCCATAAAATCCACCCCACAATCATCCACCAAGCCCACTTTATACCATTGGTCCTCACTATTGATGGTCAATTTCTTGAATATTTCTAAAAATCTAGGGAATTTCTATCTAAGTTTTATTTCAAAAGTTTCTAGGGAATGGTGGTGGTGGTGGTTCTTAGGTCGGGTGGATTTTATTGGAGCTTTCTTTGGCTTCATTTCCTTAGACTTATCTTTCTCCCTAACTACCTCCTCTAACTCCTTACCACTCCTCAATTGAATGACTTTGCACTAGTTTCTTATCCTTGGGATTAATCTCAGTATTACTAGGAAGGGTTCCTTAGGTTTATTGTTTAAGGAATAAGCTAATTGACCTAAATGGTTTTCAATATTCCCAAATGGAAGTGACTTGGCTCTAAAGCTGGGTCCCCATATGTAACACTATGTCTTTTGATAAGGGCTTTTTATCCTTATATTGATTATTAGCATTGAATCTTGCATGATAATTAGGCTTAGGGTTTCCAAAAATTTGTTGACGATGGTTCCAATTCTGAAATTATTTGGTTTGTCACTATTCCAATTATTACCCTCATAATGATTATTCACTACAGGTAAAATGCTCAATTTTAGCGGCAAAAATCTATCAAAATGAGACAAATCCATCGGAAAAAAAACATTTATCTGATGTATTTTTGGTGCAAAATTGTTTGACGAAAAAATGTGAGTCAGAAAAACCTTTCAGGTGGAAAACATTCGTCAGGAACTTTTTCGGTGGATCTACCGGAAAAAATGTGTCCATAGAAATGACATTTTTTGAATTCGCTTTTCAATGATTTTAACAGCTAGAAATTCCGACATAATATATCCGTCGGAAATATCGACAGTGTATCCGCCAATCATTTCCACTAGAGAGCCCAACAAAATTTGCCAATGGATAATCTGCCAAAAATTTTGATGGATTTGACGCTAAAAAAGCTATCGGAATTACCACGGAGAGACCTGTGGCTAATCCACCAAAATTACCTAAGGATTTCTTCAGCCATAAAGCTTATTCTTATTCATTGTATTGAGGTTTCCGATGGGTTATCCATAGAAAATCCACCAAAAACCTATAACAAAAATAAAAAAATAGCACTTTTCTTAATTATTGTAAGACACAACAAACCTATAATCATATAGTTAAAACATAAATATAGTATCCTCACATTTTAATATTAAATAGAGACACTGATACTAAAGTAATAAGATATTTGATTAAAAAAATATTCTACAATTATCAAATAGTTCTAAAACAAACATCAAGTTCATTATACAATAAAATGCAACATAAAATCTATAAACACATAGTAATAATACGTCTAGTAATAACATATAGTCTACTCATAATATGTTTTATCATTCTCCTCCTTTGTCGATACTAGCTACTTTTCACTAAACTACTCCCTCATTCTCTACATCTCCTCCAATATCTGACTTTGCTACATCTGCATCTTCATTTGTATGTCAGCTTGTGATTTTCAAACTTGATCTAGCTTTACTATAAGGGCAGCCACCCGTTGGTTATACAAACTCTCTTGATTGCTTCTTGAGAAGCTAGAGCCACCAAAGGTCTACCCCTCGTACACATAGGCTTGCGAGCCTAATCCATAAACCCATCCTTTCTACATTCCGCCTACCTCTTGTGACCAAGTACGGTAGTCAGAATAATCTGCAGATCCCCCAAAAGATCCCTCACCTACTCCAACCTAGCTTTCTCGAAGCTGTGTATTCTCTTCTACAAAAGTTAATATTAGATTGATCAATTTATACACGACACTTAAAATTTTAAACTTACTCATGTAGGCCCTCTTCGCTCACTCATCCACCTATTATTGGTCCTCCTGCTATTTGTGGGTATGACTATGCAACTCAATAGTGGATGGTTCTCAACCTAGTAGTTCTCTCTCTAATATACTTACATTCACATTCAAAACTAAAGTAATTATTAAAATCTATTAAAATTCTTACTAAACATCATCTGTGCTCAGTGTGTGGAGCTGAACCCCTAAAATGGAGGGAATTACCCATGCCTCTAATATTAGAAGCTCAATTTTGTCTATGTTGGTCCCTCCTATCCTGACTTCCTAATATTTGTAAATATCTCTCGCAGGTGAGTTGACCATGATTCTCAATTTTTTTTATCTTATCACTGTGTTGGGGCAACCAGTAAAAAATATTTATACATATAAAAAGATATAATATGGATTATTTTTGTTAGCTTAATTAAAATGCATAGTTCTTACTTATATTGCTAATAACTAACCTCAAACTCCCTAAGCCACATATTGTGTACTTTCTTTGGGATTTTTTTCTAAAAAATATAAGGAGCGTCAAACTTGCTTCATATAATATCCTGTATCTTATGTGTGGGATACTTTGATGGATGAAACCTATACAAAATATGTTAGGTAAAAAAATGTTTCTCAAATTATATTAGTAATGTAAAGAATATAGTTAGTACTTGTCAGCCTCAGGTGCAATCAATATGCACCCATCTGATATCTGTTCTGTTGTAGCTTGGGTAAAGTCCACTTGTAGAGGGCTGAGGGGGTGGTGGGAGGTAGAATAGCACAACATATGGTAGATATGGATAAGTGGGAGGGACTCTATGACAAGGTGGTGGGGGTAGTAAGGGTAGATGGGAGTAATGTATGTGGGATCTGGTGAAGGAAATTGGAGGTCTAGTGAAGGAAAGTGGGGGTCTAGAGAGTAAAACTGAGGACTATCAACTGGATGAGTTAGTAAAGGTAGGCTTAGCTGGGTTTGAGTAGTAGGCTGAGAAGAAGAGGTCCCCTCGGTACATATAGGCCTACCAAATGAGTCTCTAATCACCTTTTTGCACCTACTAAAGATGTTCTTGATCTGTCATCTCGGGGGGGAGGGGTCATCACTAGAAGCCATCAACAAAAAATATAGAAAAAATATTTGCAACATAAAGTATAATAAATTGAAGTAACTACTGCTATACTATTAAAAATAATCATGCACTTAATATAAATTATAAGTACTGCTAAGCTGTAAAATAAAGTAGAGGAATGACAAACAAACTAAAGTAACTACTGTTATACTATTAAAAAGAAATCATACTCTTAATATAAATTGTAAGTACGACTAAGCTATAAAAAAGAAAGTAGAGCAATACAACTAAACTGAAGTAACTACTATTATGCTATTAATAACTAAATTAACTTCTATATATATATTTAATGCTTTTATATTCTATTTACTAATCATTTGTTGATTCACTTCCATATGATGACATTCATATTTGCGACTAATATAATCCTCCAAAATTTCCTCAATGTTTAAATATATTTCCTCTAACTGTAACTCACTCTCATTAGTTATAATTTTATCATTGACATCATTAGAAAAATCTTTTAAGTTTATCATAAGCTTTTCTTGATGTGATGGTGGTATAGATGTGATTTCTTAATGACTCCCCTGAGTTTGGTCTTGATGATTACGAGCCAATTTTATTTGCATCATAATCTACCCAGATATTTAGCAAAGTATACTTGACTTACATGACTAGCAATGATAAATGGATTAAACTTTGCATATCTTCTACCCTGCTTTAATTTTGTTATATCATAAAATGGATGTACTCTTGTACCTCTATTCTATACTAAATCAAACTAATTACAATTAAAAAGATGCAAGTAATTTCCATCATGTGGATACTCTAACTGTAATACTTCCTATAAAGCCCCATAATACTCAGAATCATCACCTGTATGGATGTTCCCTCTTACAGAAACACCAAAAATTTTAATCTTCCTACCTTGACACTAAGATTTGGTTTGGAATTTATAGACATTGACCAAAAATATTAGCCAATATTTTATTAATCTATTCGGTCCCCAAGCAAGATAAAATAGTCCTTGATACTGTAAATCACTTGCTTAAGTGTGAACTTAATTAATTTATTAAATGTTGGTATGCTATTAGCATGTTTACTATGTTAACTCATTAAGATAAATAAGTAAAAATGAGTAATCAAAATATATATCATATTTTTGAACCAGTTTAATAATTCTATTTCAATAATCTTTTGAATTTTTACTAATATTGATGTACTCAAGCCATTAATAAAAATCTTGCAAATTTCAAATAGTTATAATTTATGAGTTACAAATATATAAAATATTAACTCACACCTACTCGAGATATGGTTCAACTTCATCACAATTAAGCAAGGTGTACAATGTGACAGCTCTCATCTCCTTATCAGTCAAATAGTGTATAATTATAGTGCCTGTAGGCTCACCATATCTGTTGAATAGAGATATAGTTAAAGATTTACATGAAGTTGGATGAAGTAGATTTTGAGGTACATCCATCGATACTGAACAGGTCTACCAACTATAACCTCATATAATAAATGCATATGTAGATGCTCCATAGAGTCAAAAAATACTAAAAAAATATCTTCTCAAGTTTACACAGAATAAAAGAAATATTATGCTCCATATAAATCAACTGAGCTATATTTAATTTTGAGGAGCATAAATCCTTAAATAAGATATTTAGCTCGATCAAGTGCTTTAAAATTATATCTAGCAAAAAAATTGAAGGTAGTGGGTAGTAAATATTGCTTAAAGATATGGTAGTGACGACTTTTTAATCTAAATAATCTCTCCAATCTTATGTCAATGTATCTCCTAAAATTCAAAGAATATCCATCAATTACTTTTAGAGTCTACACCCATTCGCAAATACTCATCTCTTCTCTAAACTCAATGTGAACGACGCTTTTGGTTTTAAAAAATTTTCATTTCTACCATCCTTCAACTCTAGAATGTTCCTCCTATAAATCACCTTTAAGTCCATCCTTGCTTTTATAGTATCTTTAGATTTATCTTTAATGTTCATCACTATGTTGAATACTTATCAAAAATATCTTTCTCTATATGCATCACATCTAAGTTATGTGTGATCAAGTTTATTCTCCAATATGACTGACCAAAAAATGCTCTTTTTGGCCCAATTGTGGTAAAATACATACCTTGAAAATTTATAATCAACTAGTGTTGGAGAATCAACTATCATGGGCATACACCTTACTCTTTTAAATATTTTCTCACTAGTTAATCTCAAAGGAGGCTGTAACATCACCATTTTATTTTTAATAAAGCATTCTTATTTTGCTTGAAGGATAGTTTGTAGGTAAGAATATATAGTGATAGTCAAACCAAGTACTCTTGCCTCTATACTTAAAAGTGAATGACTTAGTAAATTCCATGTAATATAGACTAACTTACTAAAAGTGTTCCAATCTAAAAGCATTTCACATATAGAAAAGTCACTAATTATCCAAAGTAATGCTGCCCTTATTATGAAGTTTTTTGTGGTAGAGATATCATATGTGAAAGTTCGATAGGGATGTTAAGCCCTTATGAACTAGTCACAAGGCTAACCAAGAGGGGGGTGAATTGATAGTTTTAAAAATTCGTGAGCAAACAGCAATTTAGAAAATTTTAAAATGTTTACAGTTATGCGATGATTTGAAAAAAATTCAATGATAACAGAATAATAATCACAATCACACAATCATCAATAGAAAAGTAAGCGTGAAAAATAATAAGAAAGAACACATTAGATTTTATAGTGGTTCGGTCAACTTGACCTACGTCCACTCCTCGGAGCCTCCCCTCATGGTATTACACTAACAATAAGTGACTCTCCTTCTGCTCCCACAGCAAGGCGGAGGCTCCCACAACAAGGCGAAGAAGCCTGTATAAAAACTCCTTTCCACCAACCCGGTGAGGCAGAGAACCTGAACTCCTTTCGCTACCTAGACTCCTTTTGCTTCCTCCTGAAGCAGGTAGAGAACCTGGACTCCTTTCACTTCCTCTTGAAGCATGCAGAGAACCTGAATCTTCTTGTAAACGATCCTCCCACAGAGACACCAACAAGACAAGAGACGACGAACAGAGAAGATTGCTCAGATCCTTGCTTGGAGCAACCTTTGTGAATCCCTCACAAACTCCCCCTCATAAGATCCTCTCACTCTCTCCCAAGCTCTCTCTCTCTCTCTCTCTCTCTCAAGGTTTTCTCTGGAAAGAAAAGTGGAAAAAGATTTTTCTTGTTGAAAGAAAAAGATCTTAAATAGGAGGGCTCAAAAATTGCCCTAAATCTCAACTGGTCATCAAAGATCATCTAGGACGATCGGTCGATCATCCTGTACGATCAGTTTAAAATCACATGTATCAGCCTGGATGATCTGATTCCTCTGGATGATTAGTATATAAAATTTGTTCAGAATGTCCCGTACGATTCTGTGATTGTCCAAGATGATTATTGTAAATCAGAAATTTTGTCCAGAAGACCACTCTAGTCGTCCAGGGGAACTTGTGCTGGACGATCTCAAAATGACTTGATCGTCCAGGATGATATGTCTATCGTCCTGTACGATTAGTTCAAAAATGACAAAATCATCTTGCACACAGCTCTCGTCGTACAGTTAAAAATATGTTGGATGATCTTAAAATATATATCATCCTAGATGATTAGTTCAAAACCAAGAATATTATCCTACACATAGCTCTGGTCGTCTAGGTGAATTGCTCTAGACGGTTAGGATTTTGCATGTATCGTCCAGGACGATCTTGCGATCGTCCGGGATGATATGATCGTATTAATCAAAGATTAATTATTTTTCTTAATCACCAGACTAATTTAGGCATGATTGTCAAGGATCATTCAGGACGATTAGACCAAATCTCTAAAAATAAAATTTGCCTAACTTAATCTAGCGGTTGAGAATTTTTAATTTGAGCCTATCGTCCTGTATGATGTGGGTATTATCCAGGATGATCTGCTTAATCAAACTAACTTATCATGAATGACCTAATTAGGATTTTTATTTTCACTGGATCGTCCAGGACGATATGAATATCATCTAGGATGATATGAACAAAAATTTTAAATAGAAACTCTAACTCACTAAAACTCTCCCCCTGAGTGTGTGTGTGCAAGGTTACTTAACTAGGGGATCAATTACATTACATTTGACTCAAGAAAGGAAAAAATTATAATTAAATATATGTGGACTCGACCTTCAATTGGCATGAATTATATTTGATCTTTTGTACCTGAAATGTTAGTCAATCAAAATAGAACACAGCAATATTTGTTATCATTAAAACTATACTCCTTGAATCCAGATTTGTAACAATCTCCCCTTTTTTATGTGAAAGTTCGAAAGAGATGTTAAGCCCTAGTGAACTAGTCCCGAGGCTAACCAAGAGGGGGGGGGTGAATTGGTTATTTAAAAATTTCACGATAACTACAAAAATCTTTTCGATACTTAGCAGCGGAAACAAGTAAACAATAACGAAAAGATCAACCAACGATATTCACCCAAGCAGTTTATATTGAAAAGTAAAATGCAAAACTGAATCAGAAAAGCAAACCAGATTTTATAGTGGTTCGGTCAACTTGACCTACGTCCACTCCCCGGAGCCTCCCCTCCGGGTATTACACTAAACGAAAGTGACTCTCCTTTTGCTCCCACAGCAAGGCGGAGAAGCCTGTACAAAACACCTCCTTTTCACCACACGGTGAGGCAGAGAACCTGACCTCCTTTCGCTTCCTCTTGAAGCAGGCAGAGAACCTTCGAACTCCTTTTGCTTCCACCTGAAGCGGGCAGAGAACCCACGAACTCCTTTCGCTTCCTCCTGAAGCGGGCAGAGAACCTGGATCTTCTTGCGAACGATCCTCCCACGAAGAACACCGACTAGACGACAGACGACGAGCGGAGAAGACGACTCTGATCCGTGCTTGGAGCAACCTTAATGAATCCCTCACTAACTCCCCCTCACAAGATCTCTTCTCTCTCTCCCAACTCTCTCTCTCTCTAGGATTTCTCAGGGAAGGAAGGCAGCAAAAGATTTTTTCCAATCTAGGAAAAAGTTCTTTTAAAGGAAGGCTTAAAATTTGCCCTAAATCTCAACTTGTCGGCCAAGATCATCCAGGACGATCGGTAGATCGTCCTGTACGATTAGTTCAAATTCAGCTGTTTCAGCCTGGACGATCTGGCTCTTCTAGACGATCAGTAGAAAAAGTTGTTCATATCGTCCCGTACGATCCTGCGATCGTCCGGGACGATTAGTTCAAATTGAAGGAAATCGTCCAGAAGACAGTTCGGGTCGTCCAGAGAAATCTTTGCTGGACGACCAAAAAATGACTTGATCGTCCCGGACGATAGGGTAATCGTCCGGTATGATTAGTTCAAAAAGGCCCCAAATCGTCCTGTATATAGTTCTGGACGTACAGCTGAAATGCACAAGACGATCACGATCATCCGGGACGATCCTGCGATCGTCCAGGACGATGTGATCGTATCAATTAAACATTAATTGCTTTCCTTAATTACCAGACTAAGTTAGGCATGATTGTAGTGAATCGTCCAGGACGATACACGTATCGTCCGGGACGATCAGACCAAAATACTTAAAATAAAACTTGCCTAACTTAATCTGGCGGCTGAGAATTTCTGATTTGGGAATATCGTCCCGTACGATCCGTAGATCGTCCAGGACGATCGGCTCAATCAGACCCTCTTAGCTTAGTCGCCCTAATTAGGGTTTCTGTTTTTAACTGGATCGTCCAGAACGATGAAACTATCGTCCAGGACGATCTGAACAAATTTTGAACAGAAACTCTAACTCACTCAATCTCTCCCCCTGAGTGTGTGTGTGCAAGGTTACTTAGCTAGGGGATCAGTTACATTACAATTGACTCAATAAAAAGAAAAATCATACATTTGACACACTTGGACCCGATCTTGAGTTGGCTTGAGTGGCTCGCGGTCTTTTGTGCCTGAAACAGATTAGCCAAGTAAAACACACTGGAAACATGTTTGTCATCATCAAAACTAGATTTGCAACAATCTCCCCCTTTTTGATGATGGCAAATATTTGTAAAGTAGTCTGATAGTAAAAGTAAACTAGGAGATCAAACAAACAAATATTTTTTAAATTTTCATTTAACAGCTAAAACAATACAGGAAACATTGACTCAGAAAATAGAAATAGACACGACTACAACTGACTCCCCCTTTTGACATCACAAAAAGGAGGAGGGAAAAACATAACACGGAAATAAAACATAAAATAAAACATATTGATTTTAGATTCAAAAATTAATGACAGGACAATTGACAGCGCTGAAATCCAAAAAAGGTTGGAAATAATCAACTTTCGTAACTCCGACCCCGGGCACCTTATCGATGCAAACCTCTTCCAACACAAAAATCCGATTCAGAATAAAAGACATTAGATTTGAAAAGAAATCCTTTCAAGCCTCGTTCCAGAAAAATATCTGATATAATAGTGTTACAAAGTAAAAAAAAATCAGAAATCATGATTTTCAAAACTCAAGCTTTTGAAAATATTAAGTGGCGCACAGATTCCTCTAAGACATTTAACAGTCTGAAAGGAAAGAAAGCTTGTTTTGGGCTCATTTTGTGCCTCTTTTTCAAATTGGTCGGCGCTTTGCGCATCTTTTGATTTTTGATACACTTTGTGTATCCAATTTGACAATTTCGCATCTTTTCAGTTTTGGGCTCATTTTATGCCTCTTTTTCAAATTATCTGGCGCACTGCGCATCTTTTATAAGCCTTCTCCTTTTCATAATCATTAAAGAGTCTCAGCTGTGAGATTATATTCCAGACATAGGAGATGACTCTCCGTAGTAAGGAAGAACGATTCACAAAACAAAATCCATACAACATATGATAAATGCAATCACTTGGTTTAGAAAATCAAACTAATGACTCAAGACTTTGAAAAACACTATTGATATGAGGCAGATTACTATAGGAAGATAAAATAATCTCTATTTCAAAAACTAACATTTTAATTTTGAAAAGGATTTTTATTCAAAAGAAACTACACACCAGTAAAGGAGTTAGAGGAAGAGAAACAATTATCAATGTTTCTTCCCTTTAACAGATTCAGCGAAGTCAATCACTGCTTATCAGCTTCCAAACCAAAACAAGGTAAAAACTCCCAGTTAAAAATTCAGATCACCAGAAGTAGTGAGCGGTGATCAGATCTTGAAAAGCATAAAACAGTAAGTGCAAGATATGAACCCGTAAATAAATAAAAACAGGTAGAAAATCATAGCAAAGTAAATACTCAAATCAAACTAACAAAAAAGGGTAACACAGAAATCAGCAGAAGAAATAAAATCAACTGAAAGTAAATAATCAAACCAAAACTAACTAACAAAAATCAGAAATCAGAATACAAAAACTAACTAACAGAAATCAGAAAACAGAATACAAAAAACTAACTAACCGAAATCAGAATACCAATCATAACAATCATAAATCAACAGTCATCAGAATCAAGCATTTATATCAATCACTCCTAATCTGGTTCTCAAAATGCTGAATGAGTCAAAGGCCAGTGGTTTAGTGAATATGTCAGCCAGCTGATTTTCAGTTGCTACGTGGTGTAGCTCAATGTCCCCTTTTGTAACATGGTCCCTAATGAAGTGATGCCTAATGTCAATGTGTTTGGTCCTAGAATGTTGGATTGGATTCTTAGAGATACAGATGGCACTAGTATTATCACACAGAACAGACATTGTGCCAACAGGTACTCCTAAATCCAAGACTTGCTGCTTCAACCAAAGAACTTGGGCCACACAACTCCCTAAGGCAATGTACTCAGCTTCAGCAGTGGAAAGTGCAACTGAGTTCTATTTTCTACTGGACCAGGAGACTAACGACTGTCCTATAAATTGACAAGTCCCAGAAGTACTCTTCCTATCCACCCTACACCCCGCAAAGTCAGAATCAGAATATCCAATGATCTCAAAAGAGGTGCTGTGCCTAGGGTACCAAATTCCTAGGTTTGGGGTTCCTAAAAGATATCTAAGAATTCTCTTAACAGCAGTCAGGTGGGACTCTTTAGGATCAGCCGGAAATCTAGCACAAAGACAGACACTAAACATGATATCAGGTCGGCTAGCAGTCAGGTAAAGCAGTGAACCTATTATCCCTCTATACTTCTTCTGATCAACAGATTTTCCATTTGAATCCTTATCTAACTGAACTGAGGAGGGCATGGGAGTATTGATTGGCTTGGCTTTGTCCATTTCATATTTCTTCAAAATGTCCTTAGTGTATTTTGATTGATTGAGAAAGGTTCCATCATCCGTTTGCCTTATGCTAAACCCTAAAAAGTAGGACAGTTCTCCCATCATACTCATCTCAAACTCTTTACTCATTATTTTAGAAAACTCTTCACATAAGTATTTATCAGAAGATCCAAAAATTATATCATCAACATAGATCTGGACAATGAGTAAGTCATCTCCTAATCTCCTCAGAAAAAGGGTGGTGTCTACGCTCCCCTTAACAAACTCTCTTTCTAACAGGAATGTGCTAAGCCTCTCATACCAAGCTCTGGGTGCCTGTTTCAATCCATATAAGGCCTTTTTTAATTTATAGACATGATTTGGATATTGAGAACTCTCAAAACCTGGGGGTTGTTCTACGAAAACATCTTCTTTAATTACCCCATTTAAAAAGGCACTCTTGACATCCATTTGAAACAGCTTAAATCCCTTGTCACAGAGTTGACTGATGCTCAGCAGGTTGTGTTTCAGTCCATCTACAAGCAAAACATTATCAATCATAAAGTTCTTTGAATCACCAATTATACCTGTGCCTACCACCTTCCTGGTGGTGTTATCTCCAAGTGTAACCTTGCCTCCAGCTCTGGCCTCCAGCGAAATGAACTGATTTGCATCTCCAGTCATATGTCTAGAACATCCGCTGTCCAGGTACCACATGCTCTCACGAGATTTTGTGTGAGAGCACACCTACAAAATCATCAAATGTCAGTCTTAGGAACCCAAACAGGTTTGGGTTCCTTCTTATGAAAAGAAGAATGCGATGCATGCGTGCTGTGCTGTGCAACAGGCAGTTTGGGTCTCCACACCCAATGTGTACTACGGTGAACAGTACAAGTGTGTGATATGTGTCCTAACATGCCACATGAAAAACATCTAACACCAGGAAAAGGATTAACTAAACGTCGTGAGTGATAGTGCCTCTTCCTAGTAGTGTATGAAACATGCTTTGATGAACTTGCAACAGAATTTTTAAAAGGTGGCGGTGCATAAAATTGTTCAAAAGTAGGCGGTGTTTTGTTATTTTCAAAAGCACTGATTTTTACTTTCAAAAACTCAATGTGTTTGTTTAAACTTCCAATTTCAAACGTTTTTGCACTTTCAATACTTTCTAACTCAGATGCCAAATCATTCACTTTCTTAAAAGCAAGTTCTAATTCACCATGCGATGTTTTTAACAAGTTATGCTCAACAATTAAATCAGAATGCTTTTTATTCAGTTCATCAAACTCATCTAGTAAAGATATGTGATTGTTATCAATGGTGGAATGATCCTTAATCAACACTTCATGCTCTTTTTGCAAAGTCAGATAATCTAGTTTCAAACTAGCATGGGTTTTCTTAAGCTTCCTATACGATGTATGAATCTTTTCAGAAACTTCAAATAACTGATCGTAAGTAAGCTCACATACCTCTTCCTGGTCCGACTGACTAGGGTGATCATCCGCCATCAGACACAAGTTTGTTTCCTCCTCTTCAGCTTCAGTCTCAGAAGAGTCGGATGCAGAGTCTGCCCAGAACGCCTTCTGAATCCGCTTCTTGTCCTTTCTGAACTTTGGTTTCTCCTCACTCTTCTCCTTACTTGGGTGAGCTTTAAGTGTTGGACAATCAGCCTTAATGTGTCCAGGCTTCCTGCATTCAAAACAAACCGATTCAGATGAACCCTTAAAGTTTTTATTGAACTTACCCTTGTTCCACTTCTGATAGTTCTTATGTTTCTTCCTTAGAAAGCTTTTGAATTGCCTTGTGATTAAGGCAACTTCATCGCTATCAGACCCGGAAGTGCTAGCATCTGAATCTTTAGCCTTTAGTGCCACAGTCTTCTCTTTCTTGCGTTCTCCTGCATCAAGTTGCCTTTGGTTCACCCCTTGCTCGTAAGCAATGAGTGATCCAAGTAAGTTGTCAATAGTGTAAGTATTTAAATCTTTGGATTCAGTAATAGCAGTAATCTTAGCATCATAAGAAGCAGGCAAACATCTAAGAATCTTGTTCACTCTTTCGTAGTTGGTAAGTTCTCTACCTAAAGCATGCAAAGAGGTAACAATCTGAGTGAACCTTGTGTACATTTCTGAAATAGTCTCACTAGGTTTCATGCGAAAAAGTTCGTAATCATGTAACAAGATGTTTAACCTAGATTGTTTGACTTCAGTTGTACCTTCGTATGTTATACATAACCTATCCCAGATTTTCTTTTCCGTTGTACAAGTAGAAACACGCATATAGTCTTCAGATTTCAAAGCACAAAAGAAACAGTTCAAATATTTTGCATTCAACTGTGCTAAATCACGATCATCAAACGTCCAATCAGCAAACGGCAATTCAGTTTTCACATTGTTAATCATTCGAAAAGGTGGTTCGTATCCGTCCTTAACTAACATCCACATGCGATAATCAATAGATTGCAGAAAAGTAGACATGCGTGTTTTCCAAAAATCAAAAGGAATATTGTCAAACAACGGTGGTCTGGTAATAGAATAACCTTCAGCAGTAGTACGATTGTTACAGTTAGCCATTAGATCAAATTCAAAAGTTTTTAAACAGAAATTTTGAATCCCGCTCTGATACCACTTGAAAGTTCGAAAGGGATGTTAAGCCCTAGTGAACTAGTCCCGAGGCTAACCAAGAGGGGGGGGGGTGAATTGGTTATTTAAAAATTTCACGATAACTACAAAAATCTTTTCGATACTTAGCAGCGGAAACAAGTAAACAATAACGAAAAGATCAACCAACGATATTCACCCAAGCAGTTTATATTGAAAAGTAAAATGCAAAACTGAATCAGAAAAGCAAACCAGATTTTATAGTGGTTCGGTCAACTTGACCTACGTCCACTCCCCGGAGCCTCCCCTCCGGGTATTGCACTAAACGAAAGTGACTCTCCTTTTGCTCCCACAGCAAGGCGGAGAAGCCTGTACAAAACACCTCCTTTTCACCATACGGTGAGGCAGAGAACCTGACCTCCTTTCGCTTCCTCTTGAAGCAGGCAGAGAACCTTCGAACTCCTTTTGCTTCCACCTGAAGCGGGCAGAGAACCCACGAACTCCTTTCACTTCCTCCTGAAGCAGGCAGAGAACCCGGATCTTCTTGCGAACGATCCTCCCACGAAGAACACCGACTAGACGACAGACGACGAGCGGAGAAGACGACTCTGATCCGTGCTTGGAGCAACCTTAGTGAATCCCTCACTAACTCCCCCTCACAAGATCTCTTCTCTCTCTCCCAACTCTCTCTCTCTCTAGGATTTCTTAGGGAAGGAAGGCAGCAAAAGATTTTTTCTAATCTAGGAAAAAGTTCTTTTAAAGGAGGGCTTAAAATTTGCCCTAAATCTCAACTTGTCGGCCAAGATCGTCCAGGACGATCGGTAGATCATCCTGTACGATCAGTTCAAATTCATCTGTTTCAGCCTGGACGATCTGGCTCTTCTAGACGATCAGTAAAAAAAGTTGTTCATATCGTCCCGTACGATCCTGCGATCGTCCGGGACGATTAGTTCAAATTGAAGGAAATCGTCCAGAAGACAGTTCGGGTCGTCCAGAGAAATCTTTGCTGGACGACCAAAAAATGACTTGATCGTCCCGGACGATAGGGTAATCGTCCGGTACGATTAGTTCAAAAAGGCCCCAAATCGTCCTGTATATAGTTCTGGACGTACAACTGAAATGCACAAGACGATCACGATCGTCCGGGACGATCCTGCGATCGTCCAGGACGATGTGATCGTATCAATTAAACATTAATTGCTTTCCTTAATTACCAGACTAAGTTAGGCATGATTGTAGTGAATCGTCCAGGACGATACACGTATCGTCCGGGACGATCAGACCAAAATACTTAAAATAAAACTTGCCTAACTTAATCTGGCGGCTGAGAATTTTTGATTTGGGAATATCGTCCCGTACGATCCGTAGATCGTCCAGGACGATCGGCTCAATCAGACCCTCTTAGCTTAGTCGCCCTAATTAGGGTTTCTGTTTTTAACTGGATCGTCCAGGACGATGAAACTATCATCCAGGACGATCTGAACAAATTTTGAACAGAAACTCTAACTCACTCAATCTCTCCCCCTGAGTGTGTGTGTGCAAGGTTACTTAGCTAGGGGATCAGTTACATTACAATTGACTCAATAAAAAGAAAAATCATACATTTGACACACTTGGACCCGATCTTGAGTTGGCTTGAGTGGCTCGCGGTCTTTTGTGCCTGAAACAGATTAGCCAAGCAAAACACACTGGAAACATGTTTGTCATCATCAAAACCAGATTTGCAACATTATGATAGCAAATATTTATTAGAAAATGCAAGTTCAGTAAATAAACATTGATATTTCAAAAAACATCCGAACATTGATAAGCCGAGGAATTACAATGATCCAGAAATACAACTAGAACACAACAACAAGACACAATAATAACAACTACTCCCCCTTTTGACATCTTAAAAAGGGAAAAATCATAAAAAATATATAAAAATAATAATACAAAACAAACATAAGGAAAATAATGTAAGCAACACAGACTAATACGAAGGTGGGTCCTGATCAGATGGAGGAGGAGGTGGTGGCTGAAAGTAGCCATGGATGGCTGTAAAATGTGCTCCAAACCAGGCCATATATTGGTCGTGTTGTTGTTGCTGTTGGGCAGCGTAGTCATTGAAGTGCCTCAAATCTTCAATGTGCTACTGCTCCTGGGCAGCCACATAGGAATCAAAACGGGCCTCCCACTGGTCGAATCGCTGCACCGGATGATCAAAGGGTGATGCAATACGAAGAGGAGCAGGTGCATCAGGTGTAGCAGGTACAGGAATAGCTTCTTCCTCTCCCTCCTCAATATCCACGGTGGGCTCCGAATGAAGTCGGGAACTGTGGAGAACATGGAAGGAGTTACTTGTATAGTTGGAAGGAGGGACATCAACAGGAACCAGATATTATAAATTATACTTCGACTCAAGTGCATATGCAATGAGGTGGCCTAAGGCTAGATTTGGGCGTCTCTTATAGCCCGGATCCCTAATGCTAGTGAGATGTTCGATATAGCAAAAAAGGAGATCGGTAGCATTGAACTTCCGGTGGGCCATGATGTAGTAGGTAGTCAGGGAAAGAAAATATGTGATGTGGATGCGGTCCCCAGCCTTAGGAATGATTGAGGAATGAATGACATGTTGAATTATACAGGCATCCTTAAGTAGGGAAGAACATGCATTATTGTGGTAGGGGACGTTAGTATTTCTAAGGAAATGATTGGCGACACTCCAATCAAAATCAGGATAAAAAACTATGTTGTGGAGCTTATCGCCAGTGATTAAAAGTTGGAGGATAGTGTAAAAATCCTGTGTGGTCAATTCTATAGGTCTCTGATTTACAAAGGAGTACAGTACAAAGTAATCAGAGGCGATGCAAAGATTGGCAAAAAAGACCCTAAGAAGTTCAGAGCTAAAGGGGAAGACCAGGGTGAGAATGAAGGTAAGAGAGGTATGAGCAAACAGATCCAGTGCCGGGTAGGTAAGAGTGCAGGGGTTAACGATCTTTGAATGAATAATTCCAACTTCAAGGTAACGTTGGAAGGCAGCCCGATCAGCTGCATCAGGAAAGCAGGGATCGACATTTCCCCGGGATAAACTCGCACCGTGATGCCTTGATCTTTTTCCACCAGCCATGATGAACAAAATGCAAGTGAGGAGAGGGAAGAGTGGAGTGAAAAATTTGGTGAAGAGGGTCTGTTTACAAAAAAAATAGACTGATCGTCCAGGACGATCATAGGATCGTACAGGACGATCGCAGGATCGTCCAGTACATTAATGACAGACTGGACGATTGGTCAAAAAGGCGGTCTGATCGTCCAGGATGATCAGATATCGTCTAGGACGATTAGACACAGGCGATCATCCCGAGGAGTCCAGCTGGACGATCGTTGATAAAAAGTATCATCCAGGATGATGAGGTGGATCATCCGGGATGATATGCAATAAATGCATCGGACGGGCAAAATTTGAATCATCCAGCTGCAGACACGTGGATCGTCCAGGACGATTACCAATAATTGGTACAAATCAACTGTTGGATCAAGTGGGGATGATTTGAATGGATCATCCAGGATGATGAATAGATCGTCTAGGACGAAGAGTATCGTCCAAGATGATGTGGGGATCATCCAGGATAATGTGAAGAAAAAGTGAAAAAGATGAAGGATGGAGAGGAAAGATCAGGGATCCCAAAAATACAAAAAAAGGAAAATCCAAAATCACATTAAATAAAAAATAGAAACGAAAAAAATAATAGTGAAAATAATAAATTTTTTTATCATCTCCAGTAAAACCGAATTATCCCTGATTTTTAATTCAAAAGCCAATAAGAAGAAGATCAATAATGCTGAAATCCAGAAAAGTTAGAAAATTGACTTTCGTAACTCCTACCTCAGATACCTTATAGGTTTAAATTCTTTTCAAACAAAAGTCTAATTCAGAAGAAAAGAACTTAGATTTGAAAAGAGATCCCTTCAAGTCTCGTTCCAGAAAAATATCTAATATAATAGTGTTACAAAGTAAGGAATCAGAAATAATGATCTTTTGTCTCAAACTTTTGAAAATATTCAGTGGTGCATGAATTTTTCTAAGACATTTAAAGATATGAAAGGGAACAAAGCTTATTTCTCTGTGGGCTCATTTTGTGCTTCTTTTTTAATTTTTTTAGCGCTTTGCGCATCTTTTAATTTTTCCGATACACTTTGTGTATCTTTTTAATTTGGTGATATTGCGCATCTTTTCAGCTTTGAGCTTATTTTGTACCTCTTTTTATTTTGGTGCTCTTTGCGCATCTTTTGTGAAGCAAGAATCGTTAAAGAATCTCAGCTATGAAATTATCTTCCAAACATAAGAGACGACAAAACTCACTCTCTACAATAAGGAAGAGTAATTCACAAAATAAAAATCATACATCATATGATAAGTGCAATCACTTGATTAAGAAAAACATAATAATGATTCAAAACTTTGAAAATACTATTCATATGAGGTAGATTACTGTAGGAAGATAAAATAGATCTCTATTTCAAAAACTAACTTTTTAATTTTGAAGAAGATTTTTATCCAAAAGAAATAATACACCATTAAAAGAGTTAGAGAAAGAGAAATAATCATCAATGTTTCTTCCCTTTAACAGATCCAGAGGAGTCAATCTCTGCTTACAAGCGTTTAAACAAAAATAAGACAAAACTTTCAGTCAGAAATTCAGTTATCAGTAGTAGTGAGCAGTGATTTGATTTTTTTTTATTTAAAACAGTAAATCAAGAATAAGTAGGAAATCACATCAAAATAAATACTCAAATTAGGAAAATTAGCAGAAAATATAAATATTAAAATAAAAATCAACAGAAAATAAAAAATAACAGGAAACATATAATCAAATAAAAACTAACAGAAACAAAATAAAAAATAGAAAACTCAAAAATCATCAGTCATCAGAATCATGCATTTATGTCAATCACACCTAATATGGTCCTTAAAATGCTGAATGAGTCAAAGGCTAGTGATTTAGTAAAGATGTCAGCCAGTTAATTTTTAGTTGCTACATGATGTAGCTCAGTATCCCCTTTTATAATATGATCCCTAATGAAGTGATGCCTTATATCAATGCGTTTGGTTCTAGAATGTTGGATTGGATTCTTAGAAATACAGATGGCACTAGTGTTATTACATAGAACTGAAATTGTACCAACAGGTAATCCTAAATCTAAAACTTATTGCTTTAACCAAAAGACTTGGGCCACAAAACTTTTTAAGGCAATGTACTCAGCTTCAGCAGTGGAAAGTGCAACTAAGTTCTATTTTCTACTAGACCAGGAGACTAAAGACTGTCCTATGAATTGACAAGTTCCAGAAGTTCTCTTTCTATCCACTCTACATCATGCAAAATCAGAATCAGAATATCCAATGATCTCAAAAGAAGTGCTGTGCCTAGGGTACCAGATTCCTAGGTTTGAGGTCCCTAAAAAATATCTAAGAATTCTCTTAACAGTAGTCAGGTGGGACTCTTGAGGATCAGCTTGAAATCTAACACAAAGATAAATACTAAATATAATATCAGGTCGGCTAGCAGTCAGGTAAAGCAGTGATCCAATTATTCCCCTAAACTTCTTCTGATTAATAGATTTTTCATTTGAATCCTTATCTAACTGAACAGTGGAACTCATGGGAGTGTTGATTAGCTTAGCTTTGTCCATTTCATATTTCTTCAAGATATTCTTAGTGTATTTTCATTGATTTAGAAATATTTCATCATTCATTTGCCTTGTGCTAAACCCTAAAAAGTAGGATAATTCTCCCATCATACTCATCTCAAACTCCTTACTCATTGTCTTAGAAAAATCATCACATAAATTTTTATCAGAAGATCCAAAAAGTATATCATCAACATAGATCTGGATAATGAGTAGATCATCTCCTACTTTCCTAAGGAAAAGGGTGGTGTCTACGCTCCCCTTAACAAATTCTCTTTCTAGTAGGAATGTGCTAAGCCTCTCATACCAAGATCTGGATGCCTGTTTCAATTCATATAAGGCCTTTTTTAATTTGTAGATATGATTTGGATATTGAAAACTCTCAAAACTTGGGGGTTGCTCTACAAAGACATCCTCTTTTATTACCCCATTTAAAAAGGAACTCTTGACATCCATTTGAAACAGCTTAAATCCCTTATAATAGGCAAAGGCTAGTAGCACCCTAATGACTTCCAATCTAGCTACAGGGGCAAAGGTCTCCTCAAAATTAATCCCTTTAATTTGATTGTACCTCTTAGCCACTAATATTGCCTTATTCCTAACCACCACACCAGTATCATTCATCTTATTCTTAAAGACCCACTTGGTTCCCACTACACTTTGATTCCTAGGTCTTTCTACTAACTCCCAAACATCATTCCTTACAAATTGATTCAATTCCTCTTGCATAATTAAGATTCAAAACTCATCAGAAAGGGCTTGGTTGATGTTGGTGGGTTCAGTCATTAAGATAAAGGCAGAATGGTTTACTTCTTTCCTAAGTCCATGCCTAGTTCTAACACCTTCAGAAGGGTCTCCTAAGATCGGTTCTTTAGGATGACTCGAAGCATATCTCCAATCTCTAGGAAAAATATTTTGAGGCTCTATCCTTTCCTCCAGATTTGCATTTTCAACTCATTGGTAATCTCTCCTACATCTTCTTCTTCCTCAACTCTAGTCTCCTTAGGATCAGATTCATCAAACACCACATGAGTTATCTTCTCCACCACCAAAGTCTTCTTATTGAACATCCTAAAGGATTTCCCCACACTAGAATAACCTAAAAATACTCCTTCATTAGATTTGGGGTTAAATTTTCCTAAGGATGATTTCTCATTATTCAGAATGAAAACCTTACAGCCAAAGACATGGAGGTGAGACAGGTTTGGAGTTCTTCCCTTAATGATCTTATAAGGTGTCTTATTCAGATTTGATTTAACATTCACCCTATTCAGCACATAACAAGCAGTGTTCACCGCTTCAGCCCAAAAGTATTTTGAAAGTGAATACTCAGCAAGCATGACTTTAGCGGCTTCCACTAAGGTCTTGTTCTTCCTTTCAGCTACCCCGTTCTGCTGAGGGGTCCTAGGAGCTAAAAAGTTATGGCTAATCCCTTGCTCCTCACAAAATATTTCAAATCTCACATTTTTAAACTCTCCACCATGATCACTATGAATAGTCAAGGTCTCATAATCTAACTTCCTCTGAATCCAAGTGGAGAAGGATTTAAATTCATCAAATGACTCAGATTTATATCATACAAATTTAATCCAAGTGAACCTCGAGTAGTCATCAACAATCACAAATTCATAGACTTTCCCACCTAAGCTGGCAGTACAAATGGGTCCAAAGAGATCTATGTGAAGGACTTCTAAAGGTCTAGAGGTGTTGATGTCCTTAATGGAGTGGAAGGTGGACTGGACTTGCTTCCCTAATTGACAAGCATCACACAGGTGGTCCTTAGTGAACTTAAGCTTAGGGACACCTCTAATTAAGTTATTTTGGGTGACTCTCCTAAGGGTTTTCATACTGGAATGACATAATCTCCTATGCCACAACCAAGACTCATCAGCAGTAGTTTTTAAGCAAATTAAAATATTAGTTTTAAAGCAGCTTACTTCCAGCATGTAGATATTATTGATCCTTTGTCCCTATAAAATAATTTTATCATTTAAGATTATAATACAACAAGTGGGCAGGAACTTGATGTTGTATCCTTTGTCACAGAGTTGACTGATGCTCAATAATTATATTTCAATCCATCTACAAGCAAAATATTATTAATAATAAAAAAATTTTGAATCACCAATTATACTTGCTCCTACCACCCTCCTGGTGGTGTTGTCTCCAAGTGTAACCTTGCCTCCTGCCCTGGCCTCCAGCGAAATAAATTGATTTGCATCTCCAGTCATATGTCTTGAGCATCCGCTGTCCAGGTACTACATGCTCTCATGAGATCTTGTGTGAGAGCACACCTATAAAATCATCAAATATTAGATTTAGGAACCCAAATAAGTTTGGGTTCCTTCTTATGAAAAGAAGAATGTAATGCATGTGTGTTGTGCTGTGAATCATGTAATTTGGGCCTCCACATCTAATGTGTGCTACGATGAATAGTGTAGGTGTGGAAGATGTGTCCTAACATGCCACAAAAAAAATATCTAACACTAGAAAAAGGGTTAACTAATCTACATGGGTGATAATGCCTCTTTTTAGATTTAAATAAAATATGCTTTGATGATTTTGCAACAGATTCTTCAAAAGGTGGAGGTGCATAAAATTATGCAAAAGTAGGAGGTATTTCATTTTTCTCAAAAGCATAAATTTTTATGCTTAAAAATTTATTTTCTTTCTTTAGACTTGTAATTTTAAATTTTAAATGATGCTCATTACTATATAAATCAGATGCATGAGTTTTTAATTCTCTAAATGCAGTTTCTAATTCAACATGTGATACTTTTAATGAATCATGCTTAGTAATAAAATTAGAATGCTTTTTATTCAACTCATCAAATTCATCAAGTAGTGACATGTGATTGCAATCAAGAGTAGAATGATCTTTAATCAAAATTTCATGCTCTTTTTATAAATTCAGAAATTCTAATTTTAGGCTAGCATGAGTTTTCTTAAGCTTCCTATATGATGAATGGATTTTTTCAGAAACTTCAAGTAATTGATCATAGGTTAGCTCACATACCTCTTCTTGGTAAGACTGACTAGGATGATCATCTGCCATCAAACATAAGTTAGTAGTCTCCTCTTCAGCTTCAGTCTCAAAGGAGTCGGATGCAGAATCTGCCCAGAACA
This sequence comes from Dendrobium chrysotoxum, assembly GCA_019925795.1. Lineage (NCBI taxonomy): Eukaryota > Viridiplantae > Streptophyta > Magnoliopsida > Asparagales > Orchidaceae > Dendrobium > Dendrobium chrysotoxum. Next base: position 5,968,254 of record CM034307.1, read on the forward strand.
CCTTCTGAATCTGCTTCTTATCCTTCCTGAACTAGGGTTTCTCCTCACCCTTCTCCTTGCTTGGGTGAGCTTTAAGTGTAGGATAATAAGCCTTTATATGTCCAGGCTTCCTGCATTCAAAGCAAACAGTATCAGATGAACCTTTAAAATTTTTGCACTCTTATCTTTGTTCTATTTCTAAAAGTTCTTATGTTTCTTCCTTAAAAAGCTTTTGAATTGCCTAGTGATTAAGGCAACATCATCGCTATCAGACCCGAAAGAATTAGCGTCAGTATCGTTGGCCTTCATCGCCACAGTTTTCTCCTTCTTCTTCTCACCTGCATTAATTTGTCGTTGGTTCACTCCTTGCTCGTAAGCGAAGAGTGACCCAAGTAAGTTATCAATAGAATAAGTGTTCAAATCTTTAGATTCAGTAATTATAGTTATCTTGGCATCAAAAAAAAGAAGGCAAACATCTCAGAATTTTGTTCACTTTTTCATAGTTTGTAAGTTCTCTTCCTACAACATGTAAAGAAGTGACAATTTAAGTGAACCTAGTATATATTTCAGAAATTGATTCATTAGATTTCATGTGAAAGATTTCGTAGTCGTGAAGTAAAATATTCAATCTAGATTGCTGAACCTTATATGTACCTTCATAAGTAATGTATAATATATCCCAAATTTCTTTACCAGTAGTGCAAGTGGAGACACACATATAATCTTTAGATTTTAAAGCACAAAAAATAGTTCAAACATTTGGCATTCAGTTGGGCTAAGTCCCGATCATCAAAAGTCCATTCATTGAAAGACAGTTCAGTTTTAATATTATTAATCATTATAAAAGGTACTTCATAGCTATTCTTAACAAGCATCCACATGAGATAATCTATAGATTGAAGAAAAGTGGATATACGAGTTTTTCAAAAATTAAAAGGTATGTTATCAAATAATGGTGGACGTGTAATTGAATAACCTTCAGCAGTATTACGATTACCAAAGTTAGCCATGGATCAAATTCAAAAGTTTTCAAACTTTATTTTTGAATCCCGCTCTGATACCACTTGAAAGTTTGATAGGGATGTTAAGCCCTTATGAACTAGTCCCGAGGCTAACTAAGAGGGGGGGTGAATTGGTAGTTTTAAAAATTCGTGAGCAAATAATGATTTAGAAAAATTTTTAAATGTTTTAAAATATTTACAGTTATGCGATGATATTTAATGATAACAGAATAATAATCACAATCACACAATCATCAACATAAAATTAAGTGTGAAAAATAATCAAAAAGAATACACCAGATTTTATAGTGGTTCGGTCAACTTGACCTACGTCCACTCCCTGGAGCCTCCCCTCCGGGTATTGCACTAAAACTAAGTGACTCTCTTTTTGCTCCCACAGTAAGGCTAAGAAGCCTGTACAAAACTCCTTTCTACCAACTCGGTGAGGCAGAGAACCTGAACTCCTTTCGCTTCCTCCTAAAGTAGGTAGAGAACCTAGACTTCTTTCGCTTCCTCCTGAAGCAAGCAGAGAACCTGGACTCCTTTCGCTTCCTCCTGAAGTAGGCAGAGAACTCGGATCTTCTTACAAACGATCCTCCTACAGAGACATCAACAAGATAAGAGACAAAGAATGGAGAAGATGGCTCAGATCCTTGCTTGGAGCAACCTTTGTAAATCCCTCATAAACTCCCCCTCATAAGATCCTCTCACTCTCTCCCAGACTCTCTCGCTCTCTCAAGATTTTCTCTGGAAAGAAAAGTGAAAAAAAATTTTTTCTTGTTGAAAGAAAAAAGATCTTAAATAGGAGGGCTCAAAATTTCTCTAAATCTCAACTGGTCATCAAAGATCGTCCAGGACAGTCGGTTGATCATCCTGTACGATCAGTTCAAAATCACATGTATTAGCCTGGATGATCTCGTTCCTCTGGATGATTAGTAGACAAAATTTGTTCAGATCGTCCCATATAATTCTGCGATCGTCCGGGATGGTTAGTGTAAATCAGGAATTTCGTCCAGAAGATCACTCTGGTCGTCCAGGGGAACTTGTGCTGGATGATCTCGAAATGACTTGATTATCCAAGACGATATGTCTATCGTCCTGTACGATTAGTTCAAAAATGACAATATCATCCTGCACACAGCTCTGGTCATACAGTCAAAAATATGTTGGACGATCTTAAAATAGCTTGATCATCCGGGATAACATATAGATTATCCTGGATGATTAATTCAAAACCAAGAATATCGTCCTACACATAACTCTAGTCATCCAGGTGAAGTGCTCTGGACGGTTAGGATTTTACATGTATCATGCAAGACGATCTTGCGATCGTCCGGGACGATATGATCGTATCAATCAAAGATTAATTGCTTTCCTTAATCATCAGACTAATTTAGGCATAATTATCAAGGATCGTCCAGGACGATACACGTATCGTCCGATACGATCAGACCAAATCTCTAAAAATAAAAACTTGCCTAACTTAATCTGGCGGCTGAGAATTTTTAATTTGAGCCTATCATCCTGTACGATATGAGTATTATCCAGGATGATCTGCTTAATCAAACCGACTTATCATGGATGCCCTAATTAGGGTTTTTATTTTCACTGGATCATTCAAGGATGATATGAATAAAAATTTTAAACAGAAACTCTAACTCACTAAAACTCTCCCCCTGAGTGTGTGTGTGCAAGGTTACTTAGCTAGGGGATCAATTACATTACATTTGACTCAAGAAAGAGAAAAATTACAATTAAGCACCTTGAGTTGGCTTGAATTACAATTGATCTTTTGTACCTGAAATGTCAGTCAATCAAAACAGAACACAGAAATGTTTGTTATCATCAAAACTATACTCTTTAAATCCAGATTTGCAATAATATATACTAACTCATTCTTCCCATAATAAATTAAAATTATTGATTAAAAATTATAAGAATATATCGATCTTTACTTTTGGATTATGTGGCCTTGAAATGATTAGTGTCAGAAATATATACGGTGTAGTCATACATAACTTTGAATGAAGATTATAAGGGGTGAGTATCACAGGCCAGCATGAGTACGGTGAAGCAGATTGGTTAAATAAAGTAAAACTATATGTAACCTAATAATATATTTTTTTATTCAATGGCAAAGAAAGGACGTGTATGGTTAAAGTGTTTACAGGCCTCTGCTTCTAACGGATGTATTAAGACACCATTTAGTGAGATATACTCATTATGCCATCTCATGTGTGTAGTAGAGTCATAGATGCATATAAATATTACAGTATATGAATTATGGGTAAGTAAAATATCCTACTGACTATTACATCTTTTTTCTTTCTTTTCATCCTAAACTTTGATTTAAATCTTATTGTGTTGTAATGGCAGCATGCAATCTCTGATAAATCATCTATATAGTATATCATGCATCCATTAAAATAATAATCTAATTTTGTATTTATCAAATCAATAGATAACTCTAAGTGAGTAGTGTACCTCTTCCAAATTAGTTGTTGAGCAGCATGCAATAAATCATAGAAGTTTTATACCTCCTTATTTAGTGACTCTTTTGTATGTTGTTTAAATTGTGTCTTAGTTGCATCATAAACTAACTCCTCGAGCATTTAGATGTTTTCTTCCTCAGCTATATTAGAGTAGATGGGCCACATTAAGAGTCAAAATATGGCTCATACTCGCTATGAAATGTCTAATAATAATATTCTGGCATGAATCCTCTACGATATAGATCAATAATTACCTTATCTAATGTGAGGTGCACTTGATTTTTATGTTTAAAACACAAAAAATTAAACCTTCAACTAAGATAAAGCAAGACAGTTGAACGGCTGTTTGGATGAAAATCTTCACCCCATTAATGAACTCATCTGTTTATATCTTTCATCATTGCACCAATTATTTATACATCCAACATCTTTGATTCCTATTATCCATAATATGAAGAATTTATCCAACATATAATATGAAGTTATTAGAGATTACTTTTATAGCTTGTTATTTGGAGACACTACTAATTAAAGTTAGCTATTCTTATTGGTTTTTATTGATAAAAATTTTTATGAAATTATCAAAGAGTGGTTACAAATATTATGCTAGCAAGGTTTTCATGCCTTTCTTCATAACAAATTAGGTGAGAGTTCTTTCTTACACCTCTCATGCTTCCACCATCACCTTCCATCTCTTATGACTTGGTGCATCACTTTTAATAGTGTTGAAAAGATTTCTTCTTCTTTTTTTAGTGAGAGTGCTAGCTAATACGCATGGGTGACATATATGGGGGAAAGATCATTATCCCTTCTTATACATCCAAAATAATGACTAAGGGAGAAGGGACTTAAAATTAGATAAATACCCTCTTAAATGCCTAATCATAAGAGAAAACATATGAACGGTGAAGGCAAGGATGACTGGTCTCGAAGAGCAAGTTGGACAGATGAAGAATTGTGCTGGTGAATGAAGCACGAGAGTCGATGGAGAACGGAGCACTAATGATGATTTTTGCAAATGGGAGCTGAAACAGTCACAAACTATGGTGAATGGAATGAGAGAGAACGGATGGCTTATGATTTTCATGAATGGAAGTGGGAATGGGAGGGGGAATGGGAGGAGAATTCACGTAATAAGAGGGAATGCAGGGCAGGGTGGAAAATAGGGCTTTTAGAGCGACCTTTCCAGTGGATTGTCCATCAGAATCGTTTCAGTGGCATTTCTGCCAGAATTAATTCAACGGGTTTAAGTAAGTCGACAGGCATTTCGCTGGCACATTCACCCAAACAATTCCAATGAATTTTTCACCGAAAAAATTTTGCCGGCTTTAAGCAGACTGGCAAATTCCCCAATAAATTTTTTGCTTGAAATTTTTCATCAGCTATGCCACCTAAAGTTCCACCAGAAAGTTTGAACTACATTTCATCAAAAAATCTATCGATATTTTCATCGATATTTTTGGTAGTCTTCTGTCCGTTAAAAATTTCACCTGAATTAATTCTTTTTCCTATAATTATTACTCTACTAAAAATTTGGGTGATTCTTCCAACCAGGATTATGGTGTCATAGTAAGAGTAATTATGTATGTTATTAATCATATTTAAAGATTGTATACTTAATGAGTTAGGGTCATTGGGTGATCCATAAAGGCCCTCATCTATTGGCATATGTGTTCCCTTAGTTGAACTAATTCCAAGTTTATCTAATTGGCAATGTTTGATGTGGGCATTTCCTAAGTAACTCCTTAAACTTTTCTCATACTTCATAAATAGACTCTCCATCTAATTAAGTAAACGAAAAGATGTCATTCCTAAGCTTCACTATTTTAGATGGAGAAAAATATTTTGCCAAAATCATACAGGGTCTTTTTATGACCTTCCTTATGAGCTTTCCCACTTTCTCTTCTAGCTTAGGTTGTTCTATAAGTTTGGTATATTCTATTTGTGCTTCCTTTGGTTTCTCTTCCTTGGACTTATCTTTCTCCCTAACTAACTCCTCTAACTCTTTACCACTCCTCAATTGAATAGCTTTGCACTGCTCTTTACTCTTGCCCTTAGGATTAATCTTAGTATTATTAGGAAGGGTTCCTTAGGTCTATTATTTGAAAAATAAGCCAATTAAACTAATTGGTTTTCAGTGTTCCCAATGGCAGTGTCTTAACTCTAAAGTTGGTTCCTCATATGTAATAATAAGTCTTCCAATAAGGGTTTTTTATCCTTATATTAATTACTAGCATTGAATCCTGTAGGATAACTAGGCTTAGGGTTTTCAAAATTTTGTTGAGGATGGTTCCAATTCCTACATTATTTGGCTTGTCACTATTCCAATTATTACCCCATACTAATTATTACTCTACTAAAAATTTGGGTGATTCTTCCAACTAGGATTATAGTGTTAGAGTAAGAGTAATTATGTATATTATTAATGACATTTAAAGATTTTACACTTGATGAGTCATTAGGTGATCCATAAAGGCCCTCATCTATTTGCATAGGTGCTCCCTTAGTTGAACTGATTCCAAATTTATCTAATTGGAAATGTTTGATGTGGGCATTTCCTATGTAACTCCTTAAACCTTTCTCAAGCTTTATAAATAGAATCTCCATCTAATTGAGTAAAAGAAATGATATCATTCATAAGCTTCACTATTTAAGATAGAGAAAAATATTTTGCCAAAAACTTACGGGGTAGATAAGTCCAGGTATTAATTGAGCCCAAGATAAGGAATTCAACCACATATTTGCTTTGTCTCTTAAGAAAAATGGGAACAATCAAAGTCTAATGACATTTTAAGAGACTCCATTATACATAAATATTGTACATATTTCTAAGAAACTATCAATATGTAAGTTTTGATCCTCTAAGAAGTTCCCCCAAATTGTAAGTTGAAAATTGTGGCTTGAATATTCAGTCTACTAATGCTTTGATGAATATCATCTACTAGTTGATTAACATAATCTCTTAAAGGTCTAGATTGGTCCTCTTCATGCACTAGGTTTTCCATGTCTTTTTTATTTTTTTTGCTTTTTAACATTTTTCAAAATTTTTATAGAATTTTTTTCTATTTTCATACCAAAAAACAGTTCTTCTAAATAATTCCTACTAAGCATACAACAACTTAAATAACATGGAAATAAAAGTACTCACCATTAAACAAGTGAACACAGTTATCAATACAAATTTTTAATATTAAATTGTGCTAAAAACTACTCACCATTCCTCTTCTCTTTGTTATGGCGTTGTGGCGATCTGGCGCTGGCGAGTTGCACGTTGCGGCACCTTGCTCTTTGTCTTGAGTCATATTTTGGCCTTGAATGCCATAGTGTTCCAAAGTCTAACGCCACAATGCTGAGTCTTCTTCTTCATTTTCATGCATTTTTTAGTTAAATTTTTTACTAATTTAACGACATGCACCAATTATCAAATAAATAATTAATGATATATAAATTTTAACATAAGAGTAAAATTATACTTTGAAAACAAAATTACACATAAAAAATAATAATTCTCAGTGCTAAAGTGTGTTTATGCTTTTATGTGTTTAAACTTCACCAAATAATTTAAATAAAACCAAATGAATTATACTAATATAATTAAAATCTATTATATTTAGTAATTATATTGCATGTTTAAATTATTAGCATCAAATATATAATTAATTAGATTTGATTAAAATCTCATTTCATAAAAAAAAATAATAATTAAATTTGAACAAATTTTAAAATTCAGATCATATTCAAATTCAACACAAACTTGACAAAAAATAAATAAATAAATAAACTTAAAAATGTGATCCACCGCTGATTGATTTACACCCCTCATGTTCTGTGGCATATTGAACCTACCTAAGAACACTCAGTGCATGACTGCTCCAGCATTAGATATATTTTATTTTTATTTTATTAATAGTATACAATTTAAAGAATATTTGTTGACTTGAGTGAGAATGCGAATTATTTTGAACTCTCGTTTAATAAACGGGTCAGATTGAGATTCAGAATTCCAGCTCGTTTATTAAACTGGCTGGGTTCTGGTTGACCTGCCAACCCAATTTTAATCTGAAATGACCCATTTAAATTTATTTTCTTAAATTTTTTTATTTGTTGGTATGATTGTCTTATTTTTAATTAGTTAATCTAAAAGCTATGATTTAAAAGGTATAAATGTTTTAAATAAAAATGGATTATCGGGTCAAGTTCATGTCATTCGGGTTGCTAGTGAGTCGGGTCCCGGCCCACATTTAACTCATTATTAAAACGGGCCAAATTCGAGTTGACTGGATTCAGATGAAGTCAATTTTGGGCCGGACTCGAATCTGATCCATTGACTTATTTTGATTCCGCTATTACCTATTCGAGAATTATTCAAATAAATAGTACATAAATAGAAAAAAAAAGGAATCTTGAAAGGCCAATTCATACTCATAGCATCTCCAACCGAGCGCCAAACGTGTGTATGGCGTCGTTCGGTCACTCCAGCCGCCCGCTAATTACTTGCGGGTGAACAGTGCGACGTCAATATTGGCGTTACACTGTTCACCTACGCTATTTTGGTCTCTCAACCGGATTTGCCGAAGAAACGCACGAAAGAGGAGAAGGACCATTACCTTCGCAGAAGCGCACAAAATGGAGTTCGATTGGAGCAGAATTATCGCATTTTGAAGTTTTGCTGTATTTTACCGTGAAAAATAGAGTTCTCGGTTGGAGATGCCCCCACCCATCAATGTAGAAAAAGGACTATAGGAATTTGTCTCAAATTGGTTCCAAAAGAAAATTTTCATTATTTAATTGATTTACATAAAATTCCTAAGACACGCAACATATCGCATAATAAATAAAAACGTTAAAACTGTGTTCCTATCAAAGTTGGTGAGGGGCGTAGCTGTTTGCGGAAAAGTACATAGAAAGACTGAGGGATTAGAACTCAATCTCTGTAATGACAAAGCGTGCTCTGACCGCGCGCCGACCAGAGTACAAATGTGCGCGGCTGACCAAAATAACGGCTACGAAACAGCGTATAAAACAAAATGAAATATACTAATTTTGAAGCTTAATATTTTTATAAGATGTTTCTATTATCTTTTACTTAACAAAGGTGTTTCTTTTGTCAAAAATTTTATTGTAATCGACGCTTGTGACTCCTACAAAACAGTCCTCAAAGGAAGACTGGAGCTTGCACCGGGTCTTTATCGCTATCGACGGTCTTACGATACTTTCAGGATAGTCTTAAGAGGAAGCTCGGAGCCCACATCGAAGGGCCGAGCCTTTTCCAGTGATGTCAACCTCAAAATTTTTGCCAGTTCATTTTTTCTCTTAATTTGTGGGAGAAGATTCATACTATCTTAGAAAATTTTGTCTTTCCCCCATCCCCATAGGAAATTTCCTGGAATTTTTTTGAATTTTTAAAAGTCAAAAGATCAAATTCTCTATTATATATTATTATTATTATTATTATTATTATTATTATTATTATTATTATTAAATTAATATTTTATTCAAATCGAGCTAGCATTAGGGTAAGTGAAATGTTATTTCTAGAAAATTCTAGAATTTTCTAGAAATTTTTCAAGTTTTTAATTAGTTTTTTTAAGACTAAAATCATTTATTTTCTTATATTTAAATATTTAAATTAATATTATTTTTTGGAAAACAATGTGGCACTCTACCGCCTCAATTTCGGCTGCCTCAGGCGAAATCAACTGTAATAATCCAAATTTTTTTGAAATAACTTTTTTTTTAAATGAAAAATCTGAATTTTAGCGTTATGCCTTACCGAAGAAGACAGATGAAGAGAGAGAAGGTTATTCGGAGCTTTTTCATCCGTCAATTTTGTTCAGAGATTTCTTCTATTTGTTGTAAGTAACTCAAATCTCATTTTAATTTTCAATAATTTTGATTATTATATATATATTTTTTGTATTGAACAGAATTAATTATTTTCTACTACATTTTGATTGTGGCATTTGCATGAGCAAGAAAAGGCTGGCTGTTAATACTATAAAATAGGTTGGCTGTTAAAACATAATACCTTGCACAGGGGGGTAGGCCGACGGGCTTTTCTTTAAAGATGGTTTGTGGTGTTATCTCGGTTATAGCCTGTAATAAATAACCGATTACGCCGACGAACAAAGAGTGACTACTCTTTATTGATTTAATGAAGCCACTTGTAATGATAATTGATTAATTGAATATGATAATTGATTCATTAGATAAGTGTTAGTTGATATGACTGATGACCAACTAGAAATTAGTTGAGGTAAAAGATGTTGAAAATACTATATTAAAGCTGGATGTCCTATCTTGTTAAATCATATATTGATGCATGTATATATTGATAACACTGATGATATTGATAGATACATTAATATCATTGATAGTATTAGATGCATTGATAATACAAAACAGATGAAGCATATGAATTAATAAGATAGATTTCTTTAATGATTTATGAATAATTTTTGCACCATTATTTTATCGATTTATTGTATTTTATATCAATTATTAATTTTTAGATTCATTGTAATGATTCTCAACTTTTATTATTGATTATTTTGAGTTTTATTTATAATATTTGGTCATTAACTATATTGACTATTATTTATTATATTAGATTAAACATATCATATTAATTTTTTAGTTAATGCATTGAAAGCTTTAGTAAGTTTTGGGTAACTATTAGGCTTTTGAGCTCATTATGTGGATTTTAATGAGTTCAAGTCAGGGAAGGGGTTAGGACTAGTTGGAGTAAGGTTGATAGAGATCTTGAAATTTTTTTTATATTTTATTATATATTTTCCTTTATTTTTTTTTTTGTAGTAAGGAGTTTGTGATAGATTAGTGATTATACTGATCTCCTAGCTATTGTATATTAATTTTGGAAGAATAAATATAGTGTAATATTTTGAGATATGTAATTGTTAGTTACTTTCACTGGATATATAGATTTATTATTTATAAGCTCTGGTTGATTAATTAAAAATATAAAATAAATAATTCTTCTAAATTTGATTATGGGGCATTACATCAATCCCCCCCTAAACAAAAAAAAAGGAAAAAGGGGGTGCTTGTACATGCCCCATCCACGCGCTATGAGTGCACGTATGCGCAAGCAGCCCATCGAGGCGCCGGTTTGGCTGTCGAGCCTTGTTCGAGCCTGATTTTGGCTCAGATGGTCCAATTCGAACATTTTTTGGGTCCCCAAAACTATTTTTTGACGTTTCAAACTCAAATTTGATACTTTTGGAGCCAAACAAAACCTCTACAGTCAATTTCAAGAAATTTAAAATTTTGGGAACAAATTTTTTTAGTGATTCTTTTTAAAATCAATGCCCCGACTTCAAGAAATATTCAATTCATAATCCAAGGTGCATTACTTATTCATGACATCATGGAGAGGTCCACATTGGCCTCTAGGAATCATACATAATGCATAATTTATTTGAATAGCAATTTTATTTCGATAATTTCTGAAAAGGCTCTAACATATATTTTCGGACTCTTGGACTTCGATGTCCGAAGATAGAGGCAACTAATATGTCACCAAAAAAATTATCTTGATCAAGAATGAATCTCGACGTAAATATGAGTCAGAAGCTTCAAAAATTAAATTATGGACCATTCGAACTCTGATTTCAGCAAACTTATAGTCAAATTGATCGTCTCAGTGAGACGAACCCAATGACGCTAATTCAGTCCAATCTAAAGCCTAAATGAGCCTAAATCAAAGGATCAAAGTATATTTGAATGCTTCAGAGCATTAATTGGATGACCAAATGATATTCAAATGTGACATGCTTATAGTTAAATCGAGTGGCTAGAGGAGACAAATCCAACGAGCCTAAGAATGTTCAATTCTGACATCTCTAAGGCACTTAAATACTTGATAAATGCTTTATGATCAAGCGAGCTAATACCAGCCATCCGATAAAACACTCACAATATGTCCTTGATCTTCTTCATACTTACTAGCCATATCACTCCCAAAAAACTATAAGTATACCCTCATTCTTCATATGTGTGGGAGAAAAGGGAAGTAGGAAGAAGAGCAAGGCTCTGACGCTTGAGGAATCCTAGAACATCACCCTGGCATCACTGCCGACAAATTCACACCACCAGGCCGCCACTACTAAATCTCTCGCTCCGACCATTGTTGCTCAACTATGATCCTTCTGACCATTATCATCCGACTACGGACCCGCCAACCAAACGAAGAAGACAATATTATCTTAAGAACAACTATCATGTCATTCTCTCACTACATAAGATGCTATCTAGAATGTATGTTTGTTTCATTGAGCCAACGTGCTTCTCGGAGGAGGGGCATTATTTGTAACAACCACCAATATTAGTGGATTCATTTCGATTGAGTAAGACCCCATAGTTTTTCCCCCTTTTCAAAGATTTTCAAGTAAAAACTCTGGTAGCTCTTATAAACGCTGCAGCATCCTCGATTTTATCTGTTTGTGTGATAGGTCTTTGTATAAAGCTAGGACGATAAACTTTATATTTCTCTACTGCTATGAATATTCTAGTATGCAACAGGGGAAGAAAGTGAATCACTGATGATATCAACAGGTCTCCTTTTCATTATATAAAAAATTGTCCATCGAATATCATATTATGAAATAGTTAAGTTTATATATTCAATATATAAATCTTATAATTTTGATTGGTGTATGTGTAAATCTCTCAACAAGTTATGACAACTAAAGTCTAAGTGTTATACGCATATCTTATATCCACAGACAATATAAGTTTAAAATATGATACAAGAAATAGGTTTTTTTATGTGAAATGTTTAGTTAAGTAGAAAAATCACGAGGTCATATTTATTTGAATATTTAAATTCAAATATGGTGAAGGATTAAAAAGAATAATAGTTCCTATAAATGGAGAAACATTAATTAATATTGATATATTATAAAACATTGACTTGATTGGGTACATACTTTAATAAATATTTAAATTCAAAACTTTTGGAATCAAATTTAGGGCCAAATAAATTTTGATTTCAATAAACTTATAGTCAAATTTAACAAATTGATGAGACAAATCCATCAACGCCAAAAGTAATTCAATCAGAGTGCAAACACACCAATTTCAAAACTTTAAATTTGATGAAAAATATTGGAACATTAATTAGAGCATCAAACAATCTCTAAATTTTACATACTTATAATTAAGTTAAGCACCTCGATGAAAAAAAATTCAATGAGCCCAATAATGCATAATTTTTGCATCATTACGATACTTACATATTATGAGATTTGCATATGATTAAAAGATTCAATACAAGCTATCTCTTGAAGTATTTTAAATTTTAGATATGCTTATAGAGTATGCTAGTAAAAAAAACTTTAAGAAGACCCCCACTCTCTATACAAGTGGGACCCTTAGCTGAATGTTTAAGAGAACTCAAAGGCTTGAAGAATATTTAACTCCTTTGGACCACTGTCATCTGACTACTATCGTTGGACCATATTTGTTGTATCACCATCAATGGATCACTTCCACCATGGGCGGAGGGAGGGGGGCTCGTGCCCCCCTCCCCCCCCCCCCTCCCCAAACAAAAAAAAAAGGAAAAATGGGGCGCTTGTACATGCCCCATCCACGCTCTATGAGTGCGCGTATGCGCAAGCGGCCCGTCGAGGCGCCAGTTTGGCTGTCGAGCCTTGTTCGGGCCTGATTTTGGCTCAGATGGTCCAATTCGAACATTTTTAGGGTCCCCAAAACTATATTTTTACGTTTCAAACTCAATTTTGATACGTTTGGAGCCAAACAAAACCTCTACAGTCAATTTCAAGAAATTTAAAAGTTTGGGAACAAATTTTTTTAGTGATTCTTTTTAAAATCAATGGCCGACTTCAAGAAATGTTCAATTCATAATCTAAGGTGCATTACTTATTCATGACATCATGGAGAGGTCCACATTGGCCTCCAGGAAGCATACATACTGCATAATTTGTTTGAATAGTAATTTTGTTTCGATAATTTCTGAAAAAGGCTCTAACATATATTTTCGGACTCTTGGAACTTCGACGTCCTAAGATAGAGGCAACTAATATGTCACCAAAAAAATTATCTTGATCAAGAACGAATCTCGATGTAAATATGAGTCAGAAGCTTCAAAAATTAAATTTGGGACCATCCGAACTTTGATTTCAGCAAACTTATAGTCAAATTGATCGTCTCAGTGAGATGAACCCAATGACGCTAAGTTCAGTCCAATCTAAAGCCTAAATGAGCCTAAATCAAAGGATCAAAGTATATTTGAACGCTTCAGATCATTAATTGGATGACCAAATGATATTCAAATGTGACATGCTTATAGTTAAATCAAGTGGCTAGAGGAGACAAATCCAACGAGCCTAAGTGTTCAATTCTAACATCTCTAAGGCACTTAAATGCTTGATAAATGCTCTATTATCAAGGGAGCTAATACCAGTTGTCTGATAAAATACTCACAATATGTCCTTGATCTTCTTCATACTTACTAGCCATACCACTCCCAAAAAACTATAAGTATACCCTCATTCTTCACATGTGGGGGAGAAAAGGGAAGGAGGAAGAAGTGCAAGGCTCTGAGGCTTGAGGAGTCCTGAAACTTCACCCTGGCATCACTACCGACAAATTCACGCCACCAGGCCGCCACTACTAAATCTCTCGCTCCGACCATTGTTGCCCAACTATGATCCTTCTAACCATTATCATCCGACTATGGACCCGCCAACCAAACGAAGAAGACAATATTATCTTAAGAAAAACTATCATGTCATTCTCTCACTATATAATATGTTATCTAGAATGTATGTTTATTTCATTGAGCCAACATGCTTCTCGGAGGAGGGGCATTATTTGTAATCAACTATCAATATTAGTGGATTCATTTCGATTGACCCCATAGTTCTTTCCCCTTTTCAAAGATTTTCAAGTAAAAACTCTGGTATCTCTTATAAACACTGCAGCATCCTCTTTTTTATCTGTTTGTGTGATAGGTCTTTATATAAAGCTAGGATGATAAACTTTATATTTCTCTACTGCTATGAATATTCTAGTATGCAACAGGGGAAGAAAGTGAATCACTGATGATATCAACAGGTCTCCTTTTCATTATATAAAAAATTGTCCATCGAATATCATATTATGAAATAGTTAAGTTTATATATTCAATACAAAAATCTTATAATTTTGATTGGTGTATATGTAAATCCCTCAACAAGTTATAACTGTTGACCCTATTTTCAGCCCAGAGCCATAGCCTGGGTCAACCTGGGTTGACCCAATTGGCCCATAAGGGTCCAAATCAATTTAAACCCTCTCCAATCCAATCAGGGCTCAACCCTCACTCTCCCTTGACCCTAATTGACTAGGTTGACCAAGTCAACCCATGACTTAGTCAATCGATGTCTTCATGGGTCAAAATTAACCCATTAAGGGTCTTTTAATGCATTAAACACTTTCCTAATGGGTTTTAACTCAAACCCATGGCCACTTGAGTCCCTTTCGCTCCAAATAATCACTAGGATTGATCCCAACCATCCATGATAGGGTTAGGGCCTTTAAATAGAGAAAATTAGGTTTGTTTTAGGAGGCTTTTTGCTCTTGCTCTCTTTGGAGACCTCCTTAGGTTCTGATTTTTGGTGAGAGTGCTCCCACGACCTCTCTCCACTTTCCCCAACCAAAACCCAACGTTGGAACCCCGCCGGCGGCGAGATCTCCGGCGAATCAAGGCAAAGAACGTCCAAGGCGATTTCCCCATCGATCGAGTGAGTTTCAAAGCTCGGGTTCAACTAGGAAATTGTACGAGGACAATCTACAAGCTCAATCGTGTCAAAAATCCGAAGATCCAACGGTGAAAACTCCTTAAAACTCTTAACCTAGGACACAATGCATCGAGTTAAATAGCTTTTTATATATATCATTTTAGACCACGAAAAAGAGCCCACATGAATGCTCTTCATGTATACGATCTACGTTTAAAATTTCGTTTGAATCCATCGCGTATATTACGAGAATGAGACGATTATCATTTTAGGGTTTTAGACTGCATGGGAATCGTTCGGTGGATGAGCTGGACCGTTGATCTTACGATCAACGGTCGGGATCAAGCCCTTCCGCGTGTTCGTTTGACTGCGGGAGCTGTCAGTCGGATCGAGAGCCTGTCCAACTCAATCTCAGCCGTTGATCCATTACAGCGCAGGATCGAACGGTAGGGGCTCACGGTTGACTCACTCAAGTGATTGTGCGTGGGTCCTGTGCTTTAAATACCAATGATTATCGTCAGCGCAATCATTGGTATTTAAAGCCGCTGACGACGCAATCATTTCCGCGATCCCGGGGCCCAGTCAGAGCTTGCCACGTGTCCTGCAGCCGCCGCCGTCGTTGAATTCGTTTAAAATAGCTTTTTTTATTATTTTAATATTTTTTTATAAGAATCATTTAAAGTTAATTTAAAATTAATTTTAAATATTTAAAATATATATGAGGATTATAATAATAATTATTATTATAATACACTGATAATATTATTATTACTATTATTGTAATATATTAATAATAATATTATTATTATTATATTATTATTATTATTATTATTATTATTATTATTATTATTTATAATATTATTATTACTGTTATTATAATACATTAATAATAATGATGTTATTATTATGTTATTATTATTATTATTATTATTATATATTAATAATACTATTATTGTTATTATTATAATATTTTAATAATAATAATAATATTATCATTATATATTAATAATAATATTCTTATTATAATAATATTATTATTATAATAATATATTAATAATGTTATTATTACTATTGTCTAAATTGCTATATTAATTATCATTGTCATCTTAGTGTTTTATTATTATTATTACTATTATTATTATTATTATTTTGGTTATTTAAAAATAATAATACTAAAAAAAACTATTTTAAATTATACTATTATTATTATTATTGTCATTATCATTATTTTAGTATTATTATTATATTATTGATATCATTATTATTTTAATAATATTATTATTATTTTAATGTTATTATTATATTAATAATAGTATTATTATTCTAATACTATTATTATATTAATAATATCATTGTTATTCTAATATTATTATTATATTAATAATATCATTATTATTCTAATATTATTATTATATTAATAATAATATTATTATTTTAATGTTATTATTATATTAATAATAGTATTATTATTTTAATGCTATTATTATGTTAATAATACCATTATTATTTTAATATCATTATTGTATTAATAATATTATTATTATTTTAATGTTATTATTATATTAATAATAGTATTATTATTTTAATACTATTATTATCTTAGTAATATCATTATTATTTTAATATTATTATTGCATTAATAATACTATAATCATTTTAATGTTATCATTATGATAATAATATTAGTATTATTTTAATATCATTATTTTACTAATGTTATTACACTATTAATACTTTAAAATTTCCTTAGCTATTATTATATTATTATTAATATTTTAAAGTCATTTTAATTATTATTACTTATATTTATTTTAAAATCCAGAAATGTTAATATTTGATTTATTTTAAATTTATTGATTATTTTCAAATATTAATTATTTTAAATCATTTAAAAAAATTATTTTTAAACCTATTTAATTTCAAAAATTCATAACTTTCTCATTTTAAATCATATTTTGATGCACAATACCTCAAATTTTTTAGAAAAATATGAATTTTAATTTAAAAATACTTTCTGTATGTGATTCTGCCCTTTCTGGATATTTTCTGTATTACCTTGTTATTTCATTATTTAAATATTATTTAATTAATATAAATAATTATTTTGAAATAAAAATTATTTTAAAACCTTTGATGGCTGGCAGACTTCTCATACTTATGAATTGAACTAATTTCAATTACCTTATTTTTAAACCTATATTATTATTTTATAATATTTATGTATTTTTAAACTTATTTTAAAACTAAATATTATTTAAATCCCCTAATTTTGGGAGGTCTACCTCTTTGAAATTTTAAACCTAGGCTATGCATATGAAGAGCAATTCATGTGGGAGAAGGATTAATGAATGATTGTGTCCCAATGATTCACTAATCACCTCATTAGGCTTCTTTACTTAGTGCTTTCGTAGTCTTTTGCATGCGTAGGATGCACAAGCACTTAGCCTAGGCTCTCCTAGATCTAAGGACATGTCTAGTGTGTTTATATTTGCTACATTTCCCTTATGTTATGCCCAGGGTTAGCTAAGACATTGATTTAAATCCATCTGACGTAGTGACACCCTAAGGACAATAATTAAGGACCCGTATAGCAAACTTAGAAAAATTACAGGAATTAGGGTTTACCTCTGATTGACTTGAAATTTGAAACACTTAAACTTAGTGACATCTTAAACCCCTTAGAATTTTTTAGGAATTTTTAGGACTTATTAAACCCCTTAATTGATCAACCCTAATTTACCCTTCAATTAGGACCCGATAACTTCAGAAAATTCTAATAAATCCATTTTAAATCAGAAAAATATACATAATACCTCAAACTCTCCAGCATTCAGTCTCCAACCTTAGATAATTAGGTCCTTTTAATTGGACATTAATCTGAACTTTAATTCAACCTTAATCAAAAATTACCTTTTTGCCTTAATTAAATCATTAAAAATTATTTAAAATCTCAAAATTTTCCCAAACACTTGGGAACACCTTCATAGGTCATTTCTGACCATTGGGGGTGATTCCAATCAGTTTGGAGCCGATTTGGGCCAAAACCCCCAAAGTACCCCTAATTAGGCAATTTCGATAATTCATTTAATAGCCCAAACTTTGAAAAATCATAACTAATTACAGAAAACTCCAAATTAGGCAAACTCAAAAGCATTCAACTCACATTAGGGTCTAGTATTTATTAAAAATATTAGGATTCTAGAAATCAACTTAAATTAAAATGTCAATAATCCGATCAAACTTAGTTCAAAACTAGACCAAAACTTTAGAAATTTATAACTTTGGATAGAAAAGTCCAAATTGGGCATGCTTACAGGATAACTGATCAGGTTAAGGTCTATTATTATATAAAAATATTACCTTTCCACAAATCCCCTTTAATCAAAAAGTCAAATTTGGACCCCCCCTTGCTTAGTGTATAGGTGGACCCTGAACCTCCTAAAATTCACTAATGTAATTTAAACTTCAAACACCATTACCCTAAGTATTAAAACTGACCTACACATCAAATTAATTAAAATAGACCCTAATTTACTAATATTTGGACTTTAATTAAAGCTCCCTCTTCAGACCTACAATAAACTTGGATAGTATGCAATTGTAACTAACTACCCAGCTTAGGATCTACCTCAGCCACACAGGCTTCTACACACACTGTAGAATTGTTTACTATGGCACCACTTCTAGAATTAGGCTAGGCCGGTGTTTACTTTTCTTGCTGTGTGCCGATCTTTTTCGGGTTTTCACTGCATGTTGTGATTGAACTGTTGGTGTGTTTGCTTACTTTTACTGCACTCTGGGATTTTATGTGATTACACGATAGACTACCCATAGGTTAGTATCGATGTTGATACTAACGATATCTTCTGTAGGTGGCCATACTCATGCAGCGCTAAATAAAAAGGGGGGGCAATAATCATGATTTAAACATACTAATGATGTTTTATGCAGATGCTTCAGAGATTGCTCAGCCCCCCTAAATAAATGAGGGCTAATTAAAAATCATTATAAATTACTACAGGTGCTCCAGAATTGCTTATCCCTCAAATAATTAAGAGCATGACCAAGTTTGGCTGTGATGAGTATTTTATTTTTCCTATAATTTCTTGTGATATATTAAACTGCTTGGGATGATTTTTATTAGGATAACCTTGCAGGAGAGTCTAGAATTTACTGCTTTCATTTAATGTAATTGATTGTAATATTGGTTAAGAGTTGTGAAAGTTTATTTTGAGTGGGGATACTAAGATCCAAAGGTTGGAATCCAAAGAGAAAAGGACACCTAGTATGAGGATTCTATTTGGGAATCCAAATTTGGATCATTCTACTACCTGAGGAGTCCAAGAAAGAGAGGATCAAGAAGATGAAGACCAAGTGTATCCCACTCAAAAATGACTTGCCTCTGTTCTAGGATTAGAAATTCGGGTTGTTGGCAGTGGTGCCCCGCCACTTTATTTTCTGCAGACCCTGGGTTGTAATTAAGGGCAGTTGGCCTATGGACATTTAATTGATTTGTTTAATTACTTACTATATTTGGTTTGATGTTAATTGTGCATATGTTGTATGTTTTTCTTAGTTTATTGACGATCTGCATGCCGCTTTTATTTTAGCCTGGATTTCGTTAGGCTCTCTAAGAACTAAAACTTTTTCTACTCATAACTAATATTCAAAATTTTAAGGATTAAATAATCTAGCAACTTAACGATCTAGGGAATTGTTGGAATCGTCCGGGGTCACATGCATATTATTGTATTTCTCTCTTTCCTTCTGTAAGACACTTCCCCGCCTGTGAGTAGAGTCCCGATAATCTGACCTATGAGGGTGCCAGACTTGGGGAAGCCCAGTCTAATTCTAAAAATTATTTTATAAGCCTTTTTAAAGTTCTATGCATACCTGATTTGAAAACTTCAACTAGCATGCATTGCATTAGAATATGATACAAGAAATAGGTTTTTTTATGTGAAATATTTAGTTAAGTAGAAAAATCACGAGGTCATATTTATTTGAATATTTAAATTCAAATATGGTGAAGGATTACAAAGAATAATAGTTCCTATAAATGGAGAAACATTAATTAATATTGATATATTATAAAACATTGACTTGATTGGGTACATACTTTAATAAATATTTAAATTCAAAACTTTGGAATCAAATTTAGGGCCAAATAAATTTTGATTTCAATAAACTTATAGTCAAATTTAACAAATTGATGAGACAAATCCATCAACGCCAAAAGTAATTCAATCAGAGTGCAAACACACCAATTTCAAAACTTTAAATTTGATGAAAAATATTGGAACATTAATTAGAGCATCAAACAATCTTTAAATTTTACGTACTTATAATTAAGTTAAGCACCTCAATGAAAAAAATTCAATGAGCCCAATAATGCATAATTTTTGCATCATTACGACACTTACATATTATAAGATTTGCATATGATTGAAGGATTCAATACATGCTATCTCTTGGAGTATTTTAAATTTTAGATATGCTTATAGAGTATGCTAGTCAGAAAAACTTTAAGAAGACCCCCACTCTCTATACAAGTGGGACCCTTAGCTGAATGTTTAAGAGAACTCAAAGGCCTGAAGAATATTTAACTCCTTTGGACCACCGTCATCTGACTACTGTCGTTGGACCACATTTGTTGTATCACCATCAATGGACCACTTCCACCATGGGCGGAGGGAGGGGGGCACGTGCCCCCCCCCCCCCCCCCCCCCCCTAACATAAAGCTGATTTTTTAGGTCATATAGACCAAGCCCCTCGCCAACAAGTCTTGTAGCTTATAGTTGCTTTAGTGAACTTGCAAACTATTCCAAACCTTCATATAGGCCATCACCTTTAAGAGCATAGGTTCCTTGAATTTGCCATATTTGATTCTTAAGGTCATATATACCAACCCCCTCGCAGACCTCCATTGGAGTCATTGCTCCTTTCATGTCCTGCTTGATAGCAAAAACTAGTATGACACTATTAAGCGTGAAGAGATCATTGATAATTGCCTGAAACTCAGCTTTAGCTTTTCTAATTCTTTCTTTATCCAAAGAATCAACAACATAAATCAATCCATCAATATTGTTAAAATAATGCCTCCACAAAGGCCTTAGCTTCTCTTACCCACCTACGTCCCAGGCTATGAAGATCACATTTTTATATTGAAGTTTCTCTACATTGAAACCAATTGTTGGAACCATTGATAGAACTTCTCTAATGTGTAGCTTATACAATATGGTTGTCTTACCCGTTGCATCCAGTCCAAGCATTACAATCCTTATTTCTTTGTTGTCGAAGAAGGCATCAAAAAGCTTCCGGAAGGCTTGACCCATAGCCGATCTCTCGCTTATCTGCTCTTCCTAGCTCTGCAAGCTATAATTTAAGCTAGAGATATCATGGCGGGTTTTTGTGGAGGTAGCCGAGGAATCAAAGAAGAGGAAGACAGATCCTCAATTTGTATATAAACAATAGATATCTACTCTTAGGGCATGTTTGAGTACGAGTTTGAACATCTATGGAAAGATATTTCAAGTGAATTCAAAAGCATCAAATACTATGGACGAGAATAATAATAAGGATGAAGAGGAAAATAAAAAATACATTCGAGTGGATGTAGATTTACCAAAAAAATTAGAATTAAATGTGAAAAATCTTGCATCAAATACTAATTGAATTTTTTTTTTTAAACTGTCTATGTTGGTCCTAAGCCCAGATGAAAAAGTTGAGGAAAAATTTAAAATTATTAATTTAGCCCCCCCGCCCCCTCAATAAATTTTCTAGCTCTGCCACTAACTTCCACCATTGTACATCAACCCTCCAAAAAATGACTATGATCATCTAAACATTATTAGTCAATTATGGTAATCTAACAATCATTTACCTAACTATAGTTCTCTTATAATTATCGCCAAAGTGTGATTCTCCCATCACTATCACACAACTACATTCCTCTGATCATCATCCCCTGACCATAGTCCTCCAATCACTATCGTCTACTACCTCCCAACTGCCACCACCTGATTATCATCTCTCGATCACCGTAGCCTAGCTATATCCTCTCGTCCACTGGAATCTGAATATAGTCTCCAGGCCACCATCACCTTAATATAGTCGCCTAACCACTAATGCTTAATTAAATAGATGCTCATTGATTTCATCACCAACCATAGCCAATAACATCAAAGAGAACCATCACCTATAAGAATATGCACATCAATGACACAAACCTTGACTCACGATGTTCATACGCCTCTACCACTCTTCAATTTCTGTTGACTCTCGCATTTCCCTTCTACTCCGAACTTCTTTTCGAATTTCTTGTAAATCTAAAAATCGACCATGAGACCACCACCTTTACCTCCTATGTATGCAAACAACATGTCATTATCACTATAGACGACATAGCTGAACACATTGGCCTATCCACTGAAGGCCCTCGCCCCCAATCTATGCTCACAAATGATTATGATTGGACCTCAGTTAACATGACACTTAGAAATGTCCCATCCAATCAACACATGGCCCTTGTCCAAACCCTTAATCACAATACACGCGTTATCCAGCATGTTCTTCGCACATCTATAATACCCAAAGCTGGAGACCGCATACACATTACTCCACTGCTGTCTGTGGTCACTTACCTAATAATGTCGGGCACCAAATTCAATGAAGCTCGGATGATTTTTGATTATATCCATACCCTGTCTACTTTTCGATATCCTAGTGCCCGAAGAAAACTAAATCTTACTTTAGGACATGTCATAAGCTACATCCTAAATGCTAAATATCAATTTCATTATCCTCTACCTCCAGATCATCTTCCTATCTTCTATTCAGATGCCTCTTTTCATATCTTATTCCATCGGGGGGATGCTCACGTTGATCCCGATTTTGATGAAGAAGAGGCTGCTGCTCCTGCCGACATACCTCCACCACCACCAATACACCCGCCTGGACCTACCTATCATGCCTACCCTCATGATGACATCATTCAACGCCTTGATCGGTTGGAAATTAGGCTGGATTCCCACATTACTCAACAATATCAACATCATGAAAGTGACATGAAATGGTTTGGGGAACGCTTCACCTCCATCGATCACCAGTTCGTGTCCCTCCATCAGTACATTCAAGTAGTTCCACGACCTCCACCACCACCTCCGGATCAGGATCCTTAATTTTGAATATTTTAGTTTGCTTGTGTTGTGTTTTCTTTTATTAGTTTCTTGTTTTTGTAGTTGCTTTTTGTTCTTCCCTTTTTGGTGCTGTCAAAAGGGGGAGACATTTTTGTGTTGTTCTGTCTTTACTATTAATGACATCAGCTGTTTATGTTTACTCTTTTATTTATATAGTGCTCGTTCTCTTTTTATGTTTACTCTGTATGTTATAAATATAAAACAAAATTTTTTTTCTCCTCCTATTTTAAAAATAAGTTATCCTTCTGAGGGGGAGCTAAGAAAGACATAACAACTATGACCATCAGAAAATATTATTTGACACCATCAAAAAGGAGGAGATTATTGAAATCCAGGATCCCGAGCACTTAATTTTGATGGTGACAACTAATACTTACTGAATCTATATGAACTTCCTTAAGATTACAAATGTTTATCCTTATATATGAGCACTAATATTTTAGGTCAGATACACACTGCTCAAGGTTGCTGGAGACTCAAACTGGGTAGAGTAGGATGTTGAAAATCTTGTAATTTTCAATTTCTTTATTTTTTATTTTCTTGAGTCTGCCACAAAAGCATGTATGTGAAAGGAGCAACCATGCACACATACAGAGGGAGATTTATTTTCATGTAAATTTTTTTTTACAAACTTATCATACTGTATGATTTTCAATCGTACAGTACGATGGATCATTAATACTCAGGCTAACAGCTATGTGCAGATGATTAGATTTGTAACCTAATCGTACTGTACGATTATAATCGTACTATACGATGAGGTTCAGTTGAAAAGCCCTAGCCACTAGAATAAGTTTAGTAAGTTTATAATTTTGATTTTTTAAATTATTCATACTATACGATTATTTGAATACTTACCAAAATTATCTCCCATAATCAAGAAATAAATCGTTGGTTTCTTAATTAAATTAGATCGTACTGTACGATATTATATCGTACCGTACGATAGTTAGAGATGATTTCATTCATCCCTTTGATCGTATCAGACGAAACCAAGATTTTTTGTTCTATTCGTCCTGGATGATATTCACATCGTACTGGAAGATAGCCTGAAATGAACTAATCATACTTTACGATTAGTGTAGTGCTGGATGATGGTCAGAGATGAAGTTGCTCGTCCCAGAGATCGTCCTGTACGAATAGTTGAAAACAACATGATTGTCCCGTACGATATGCCTATCGTACAGTACGATATGTGTAGAAATTGAGAACTGTTCGTCTGTGCTCGTACTGGACGAAGCTTTCTTTGAACAGATCATACTGTACGAATTTATATCATACTGTACGAACAGAGATGAAAAAGTTAAAATTTTTAGGGTTTTTGAAGCCTGATTTAAAAAGAACTTTTAATTTTTCAATTCTGAGTTGTTGGTCTGTCTTCTTGCTGTGAGAGGCATTGAGAGAGGAAGGGACTCTTGAGAGAGAAGTTTTCTTTGGAGAGATCCAGGGCTTATGAGAGGAAGGTGAAGGTGAGCTTAAGCGTGAGGGAGAAGGAGTGTGAGGGGATCACACGGTGGCTCTAGCTGCATGCTTTGCTCCTCTTGGTGCTTTGGGGAGTCTTGGGAAAGTTCTCTAGGGAAGAGAGGCTTCAAGATCAACATCGTCAAGGTACTCTGTCGTCTCCAGGAGGGAGAAAAAAGAGAAGGTCCGCTGCCGTCACCAGGAGGGTGACATAGCGTTTGGTATTCCGCCACACCGGGGAAGGTGAAAGTGAGTCTTGTAAAGGCTTCTCCGCCTTGCTGTGGGAGCAAAAGGAGAGTCAACTTTTAGTAGTGCAAATCCTGGAGTGGACGTAGGTCAAGTGACCGAACCACTATAAAAATCTCTGGTGTGCTTTTTTCGTTCTTACCGCGCTGTACTTTTCATGCATTTTATTTACTGCTTTTAATTGTTTGGTGAAAAGGTTGATTTAAATCGTATATTGTGAAATTTGCAATTGTGTCATCAATATCGTTGTTGTGAACGAACTACTAGCTTCCGCATTCTACTTATTAAATTGTTATTTTAAAAACAAAAAAAATAGAACTCATGTTTAGGTTTAAATTTTTTAAAATACCAATTCACCCCCCCCCCCCCCCCCTCTTAGCGAATCTCTGACTTTCAATACCCTTTAGTCTCCCCTCTTCAAAGGATTGAATAGATAACAAATAATCTTTTAATGATAACTCTGATATAATGAGGCTGTGTTAATTTCCACCACATAAT
Source organism: Dendrobium chrysotoxum (assembly GCA_019925795.1). Classification (NCBI taxonomy): domain Eukaryota; kingdom Viridiplantae; phylum Streptophyta; class Magnoliopsida; order Asparagales; family Orchidaceae; genus Dendrobium; species Dendrobium chrysotoxum. The sequence continues at coordinate 5,993,891 of CM034307.1, forward strand.
TCATTCTCTATAATTTATATCTACTATATTATATGAATGCATTCCCCATTTATGGGAAGGGCATCATTTACAATCAATAACATGCACTTGTGAAATCATTTCAATTGGGATGGCCCTCAAGTTTTTTTTGTTTCAAGTTTTTCACATTAAAAATTTGATATCTCTTGTGATCCTCTTTTATTCATGTTTGTGTGTGGTAGATCTCCATACAAAGCTAGAATACTAATTTCTCTTTATCATCATAAATCTTCTTGCATGCAACAAAAATAAATTAATAGACTTGAACAATGAGATATGTCTCTTGTGATTTTAATATGAAGAGTCTTAAAATATGATAATTTTCATTTGGCAATGAGCATTGGATGCTTATGGATAGTGTCAATCAGACATCGCTCGTTGTTAAGTGTCAAGAAGTAGTTGATAAAGAATATTAAAAGTCAGATAGTTAGAGGGGGACTTTCAACATGGAATGTTGGAAGTTCTTATGTAGGCAAGACTTAAAAAATATTGTATCTAACTCATACTACAGTACTGAAAGGGGGTCAAAGTTGATGCAATTATATGAGGAAGTGATCTTGGAAATTTTCATACTACACAATGCATTATTACTCCATAGCCCTAAACTTAGAGGATTAACAATTATATTGGTTCGAGTTTTAGTCAATTTCAAATCTAACCCTTCACACATTAATCAATTTTAAATATACTCATTCAAATACCAGATAAGTCTAAATCTATATGTTTGAACTTTAATCGAACCAAAATTTTGCTTAGATAAGTTTTGATAATTTATTGGTGGCCTAAATTTATGAAAGAAGGCAATATGTAGTTCAAGTTATAAACCATAATTGATAAAGTTAATAGCTTTCAACTAACACTATAGGGAAACATGGTGATCATTGAAATTTTGGCTGATTTCAAGCAAGGGATTTTTTTGGCAAATTTCATTATTATTCTTACTCAAACTAACCAACCCCATTTCCTAATTTCTTTCTTTTATTAGTGCCATAACAGTCTCTACCATTAGACCCCATAAGCCCGGTAATGTTATTTTAAAGATTACAAATATTGTTGGTTGTGATGTCAAGCTCATGAATTTGTGGGTGCAACCCTATTTATTTTAAGCTAACATTTTAGGTAAATAAAAAGTTGAAAGATTAAAGCTTCGTTTGAGACGACTTTCTTACTGCTTCTTAAAATAGCTTCTTAGTACAAAAGTTTAAATGCTCATACTAGGAAGCTGCTTTAAGAAGCAGTAAAAAAGTCGTCCCAAACGAAGCCTAAATAATACTAAGTAAACACATTTGATGAGAATCACAAAAATATTTGTAGCCTAAATTAGCGAAGGAAAGTTGTCAAAGAGAAAAAGATCGCTACAAAGTATTAAAATTTCCTTTTTTTAGTCTCTTGTATTATGTCCGATATATGATTTATGAAACAAACAAGCACACACAAGACAAAAAAATAAATTAAAAGTAAGAAAATTAAGAGTTAATTAAAATACTTAATTTATTGTATATTATATTGTACGATAAGCATGACATTTTTAGTAATTCTAAAAAATCCAGCTATAGTAATTAACAACAAATACAAATTAAATTGATAAAACAATTTGTATCGTATAATTGTAGTTGGATCGTACCATGAATTATAATCAAGAATAAATAAATCATTTTATGTTCTTTTCTTAAATATGTAAATTTAAATTTGAACAAATTGCATCTTATGGCTCATATCATATTGTATGGTTATCTATACGATTTACCTAATAAATGGACTAGAAAGGTTTTAGGGTTTCAGTCAAATTGTACTAATAGTACTATGCAATTCATGAATGAGACTATACGATCAGCTTTAATAAACAACCTTTTTAAGATTTCTAAAGAAGCCACCTTATAAATATTATTCTCTAAGAACCCTAAAGAGTATTTAAGAGATTTGCGAGACTTTTTCAGATGTTTGATAGACTTTTGAAGAATTTTCTTGAGAGATTTTTTGATGAAAAAAGTGTGAGCTTTCACTTTGATTGTTCTCAAATCATATCATTTTTTTATGGTTTCAAAGTTCAAAGCTCTTGGTGGAGAGCTTCATGAGTCTTATTATAGAGACTGTGGAGATCTCGTAGAAGTCTTGTGTACCTTGTGGATATAGCCAGAGCGACAATGATTGTATATTTTTTAAGGAAAAAAGGGAGGTGGGAGGTGGCTCCATTACGCGTGAATGAGGGCGATTTCTCCACCTTACAACAAGTAGAAGTACAGAGTGTTGTAAAGGGTTTCTCCATTACCTATGAAGGATAGAGGCTTCTACACCTTGTTGGGCATTGAAGGTAAGAGTGCTAGTAAAATTTCTAAATAGATCACTTGGGGAGTGGATGTGGGCCCATTAGTTGAACCAGTGGATGTGGGCTTCTACACCTTGTTGGGCATTGAAGGTAAGAGTGCTAGTAAAATTTCTAAATAGATCACTTGGGGAGTGGATGTGGCCCCATATGTGTACTTTTGCTTTTATTTTTTGCACTTCATTATTATTTTCTTGCACTTATATTTTATATGTGGTTATATGAGTAGTGGCAATATCATTGTTATACTAAAGAATTGAATTTCTTTTGTTTCCATAATAAAATTGAAAAACCTTTTTAAAGAAAAGAATCATTTTAACTTTTGATACATAATTTTGAAAATTATTTTCCACATATTTGCTAAGAAAATCATCTTATATTTTATATTTCTCAAAGAGAATTATGAAATTGGTCTTGAAGGCTTTCATAAAACATTTATATCTTTAAATACACACTAATTCACCCTCTCAGTTCTTCCATTGCCCTAATTTAGCTTATTTGTTTCAAGCGACTTGTCTCCTTTTTAGATTTGAAGGTTGAGCATGTCCTTCACCTCTAATAACATGGATTTCATGTCCCATTAGTGATCTTTTTTCATTTTCTCTTTGTATGTTTTCTTTTTTAATTTCTTTTGGTTAGATTGTTAGATCTATATTTTTTATTTGGTTGAATGCTTGATTTTCTTACTACATGTGAATGTAAGAAGTATATATATTTTGGAGTACACCATAAGTCATTATTTTTTAACCTCAACTTAGTGGATCAATAATTTTATCAAATCATAAGTTAGGTAACTCAAAGTCTAACAAGTTGCACACTAATAAACATCAAATCTAACAAATCAAATACCAGTCAACTCCAAATGTATTTGGTCAAACTCCAATCAACTCAATGGTTTGTTCATACAAGTCTGGATCAACACCCAACGATGTTTACGTTTTTGAAAATAGGTAATATGCAGCCTAAGTTGTAATCCATAATTGACAAAATTAGTGGTTCACTACTAAGATACATAAAATAGGGCGATCACCGATGGACACAATGGTAGAAATGTACAATGAGATTATTGAATCTATAAGATATTTCATTGGTTTCTAATGGCAAAATTTAAGGCAAAAATTCCACTAGCAATTTGTTACTATCCCATTTCATTCCTTTATTCCCAATAATTTGTTTGAAAAAATTAAAAACTGTAGAAATATATAAATATATTTATGATTTGTAATAAGGTATATATGTAATGATGTTTAATTAAGTTGATTTTATAAGGTAAATTATAAATTGTTATATATATATTAAACTCCATAACTATTGTGTTCTATTTGCTTCTATTGAAATATGTTTTTTTTTTAATTTTGTATATATATTTTATTTTAGGATTTAATGATAAAAAGTTTGTTACTATCACAATTTTGGTGCCTTCAAAAATTTTGCGTATGCTTTAAGATTAGCAATAATATTATATAAATCTCAAAGCACACCTAAAATTTTTCTTCCCAATCCTGATCATATTTTGGTCAATAAATTTTGAAACAAACTTTTTTCAGATTTAATGTATATTATATTTAATTAGTTTAGTTAAATATTTCAATTAATTTTTAATTTGTAATTTAATTATATTTAGACAAGTTAAACCAATACTAATATCACTACCAAAAAACGTGATATTTCGCATCAGTTGTTACTGGCGGTTTGAAAACCGCTGGCAAAACAAGGTATATGCAGCGGTTATAAACGCTAGTAATAGCAGCGGTTATTACCGCTACAAATACTAGCGTTCTTAACGTCTTAACCTAGCTGGCTGGGCATTCGCGGTTTGCATTCTTCTTTCCTGCCCTTTCGATCCCGCCCCCTTTGCGTCCTCTGTTCCCCTTCTCCTTTGTTGATCGGTCGTCGGCGTCAAAGAGTGAAGTCCGGCCGTCGTTGTCGGCGTCAAAGGCCGAAGTCTGGTCGTCTGCCCGTGTCCACCTCCTCCGGTTCTCCTGCTCGCCATCGATCGGTTTGTTCCCTAACCTAGGGTTTTTTAATTTTTTTTTTTGAATGAGGTTCCATTACTGATTTATATCATTATGTGCATGTGCTCAATTTTAGTTGCTATAAATTGGGTTATATACAAGAGAAATAACATTTTAGTTACTAAAGTTCATCCATATATATATAACTAGGTCATCCATATACATATGGTGTAATTAAGGTTACATTCCTTTCTTGCTTAGCTGAGTGATATATTAATGTATTAGTAATATTATTTTGTTGTAATTATGAACATTAAGATATAAATATTTTTCTTCTGTAAATGCTTAGTTGTATAGTTTCGTTGACAGAATTAATTAATGCTTGGCATAATGTTGTGCAATGCTAAAATAAAAGCTTAGAGCCAATGTCATCTATATGCCTATTTTTATGTATAATTTGAGTCTAAGAAGTACTTATAGACATGTGGGATGATCTAAACATATAAGACTCCGAGATATACTCTGAGTTTAATATAGGAGGCTTCATATGCCAACCTTTAACTATCATACATAATAAAAGATTAGATTACACATATGGAATATCTTAATTGCCTTATTATCTTAATTGGCATTTGGAGATGAGTTACATTTTTTTGTTATTACACTTGCTTGTTGGAATCTATTTATGCCAAAGTTCTTAATTAAGTTTTTGTTAGGGTGATTTGATGGTTTATTTACATATGCTCTTAAGAGGAGTTATTACAAACTATTAGGTTAAAATTATATATTATAAGTGCATTAAACTTATTTAATTTTGTCATATTCAACAATTATTTCTTCATGATAAGTTGACTTATTTGAAATTTATTAAAGTTTAATTCATATTTCATAAACATTTGCAAATTATCCGTAAAGAAATTTAAAATTTATATGTTGAATTATATAAGAGTGTAGTTCTTTTTATATGTTTGAGTGGATAGGTTTTAAGATTAGGTACACCAAATGGCATCCAAACATGATAAAACTTAAAATGTTAGTTAGGAATGACCTAAACTAATTTTCTTCAAAATTTGAAGCTAATTGGAATTATATTGAAATTTTTATGGTTTTATTCAATTTGAAATTAAATTGTCATTAGAACACTTATGAAGTAAATATACATTAAGGATTGATGTTTATAATTAATTATCGTAGCTTCTTGGGTTCGCTAAAAATCTAATTTTACTTCATTTACATTTTCATGATTTTTTCCAAGATTAATTATAAATGTTTGATGTTTCTATGTGAATGTGAGTTCCTATATGGGAATGATATTTGGATTTACTAATTTGATATGCAAATGTATTCACCAAATTAAATCCAAACTTCTATGATGACCTTAGAATAATTTGGTAAAAAGTTGATGGCTTTTGAATGAGGTGATGGACTCCAAGAATTTTCTTAAGATGTCTAATCTGGCGTTGTTTTGTGAGGTGAAAATGCATAGTTCGCATAAGGTGAAAAGCCTTCATGTTAGATATAGGGTGAACAATCAGGTTTTATGATTTATAAAAAAAAAAAGGGCAATAGTGGCAGTTTTAACCGCCACATTCCTGGAATTCAAATACATTGTGGCGGTTATAACCGCCACAATGTATTCAAATTCCAGAAATGTGGCAGTTAAAACCCCCACAATACTGGGAATCATATCAATTTTATCGAATCAGATGCGGTTAAAACCGCTACTAATCTGTGGCATTCGTGGCGGTTATAACCGCTGCCGTAAGAAGCACTGCGTAAACTCTACCCCGCCGTTCCTTGAACCGTTGCGGAATGCCTTTGCAACGCATTGCATACACAGAGGGCGTGTAGCGGTTCAAAAACCGCTGCAAAGAAATTAGTAGCGGGTATAACCGCCGGAATAGGTGAAAAAAAGTGCTGCGAAAACCATCATTTTTTGGTAGTTAATCTATTTAAGGAAATAAATTTTAATTATCTAATATTAATTATTTAGATTGATTTAATTTTTTTATTAATGTATTTGTATCTAATTTGCTTGATTAAATATTTATATTTTTATTAATATATTAATTTAGATAACGCTGTAATATTTAAATAACCCAAAATTATTACAATATATAGTCATATTTTAGCATATTATGATGTCATTAAATATTAAAATATTATAATAAATGTATTTGGTAGTCTTTTATAGGGCTGGATTTTTAAAGGAGAAGATTATTCTTTTAATTTAGTTAAAGGAGTTTAATAAATATATTAAATTTAATAAGGGGCAGAACCGTAAAAATAAATCACGGTTTTAAAGAAATAGTAAAAATAATTTCAATTTGAAGAAACCATAAAAAAGTTTTCCGGTTTCCTTAGAAACCCTTTTTTTAATTAAATCAATTTATACTAATATATACTTATTGAAAAAATTATATATGTTTTTGTGTTATATAATTTAAGAATATAATATTTTTTATAAAATTAAATCTTTATATTAGTTTAAACTTGGGATTAATTTACACATGTGGCTTTATAATGTAATATTTAAATTTCAGAATTTATAATTGAGGCTTTTTTATTAGTATCAGAATTTATATATATGTATTATGATAATTTTTTAAATATTTAGTAAAGTATGAATTAAACGATTTAGTACATAATTAATTTTGTATTATCACAAAATATTTAAATTTAAAGGTGGTACTTAATGTTCTATGGTGTTATATGTTAAATATTTTATTAATAAAAATAATTATATTAAAAAATTAATTTTAAAATACAAAATTATTATATAGAAATTATGGTTTCAGTAGAAACCGGAAAAATGTTTTTCGGTTCCAGTTTCTAATATATTAGATATTTAGATATTTAGATAATTATAATTATTTAGATATTATTTAAATTGTTTTATTAGAAAATTTTACAACTTCCGTATCGTTTACATACTTAGATCATTAATTTTATGATTCAAATATCTTATTCCAGCAAAAGAAAATTTTTATTTAAGTGCAATATAAATTATTTGAAGATAAGTAATGTTTTAAAGTTTAATGAAAATGTGATAAGAGAAAAGCTGTATAGTCCAAATTATATCTATTATTATAAAAATACTTTTTAATTGTATCATTTTGTGCAGGAAATAAGCAAAATCTTACATTTGAAGAAGTGCCACAGCGCTAGAGATCCAATGCTATAACGCTATATTTCCCCTAGAGTCGGAACACCAGTAAATGGGTGCCTCAATGGTAGAAGTCGCAAAAATCATTGGATAGCTTAACACTAAGGTGCTACACATGGAGTATCGCAACGCCAAATTGAGCACTGCAGCACCAAATTGCCACAGTGCCACGATAAAAGATAGTTGCTAATGGTTGGACCAATAAAGTGATGCAATGAATGGTGAATCAACACGTCGATTCAACAACACCGCAATGCTACCTAGTTAGCATTGCAGTGTTATTTTAATTATTTTTATTAATTATTGATTCGTCATAAAAAATCGTCATGATCAAGCACGAATCTCGATGCAAATATGAGATTGAGGCTTTCAAAATAAAAATGGGTACCATTTGATCTCCAACTTCAGCAAGCTTATAGTCAAATTGAACATCTTAAGGAGACAAACCCAACAAGTTCGAATTTGATTCAATCCGAACCAAAATGAGCCCGAATCAAGGGTCCAAAGCATATTTGGAGGGTTCAAAGCATAATTTGGGAGCTTCCTCACCAACAACCACCATCGGAGTTCCTCCCGGCCACCGTCGACTTGCCCGTTCATCGACCACCGCTAGACCTCCGTCCGTACGTTGACCATCACCAGAGTTCTTCCCAACCACCGTCGGACTTCCACCTGTTCGCCAACCTTTGTCGGACTTTCGCCCGGCCACCAATTATCGTCGGACTTTGTCGGACTCCCGCCCGACCATCAATGGTCGCCAACTATGACCTCTCTGACCAACATTGCCAACTATGATCCTTCCGACATCTGCCTGCCGACTACGGTCCTTCCGACCTCTGTCGCCCACCAATAACAATCCTTCTGATCTCTGTTACCAGACTACGGTCCTCCGAACCTTCATCGCCTTTCGACAACAGTCCTTCCGATCTCCATCACCAGACTACAATCCTCCTTACTTTCATCACCCGCTGACTACAATCCTTTCGATCTCTCTGTCTCTAGACTATGAACTTTCCAACCTCCGTCACTCGCCGACTATGGTCCTTTTGACCTCCATCTCTAGACTACAGTCTTTCTGACCTCCGTCGCCCGCCGACTACGGTCCTTCTAACCTCCATTGCCAGACTACGATCTTTCCGACCTCTGTCACCCGCCGACGACGGTCCTGCCAACCTCCGTCATTTGCCAATTACAGTCTTTACAATAGTCCTCGCCAATTACGGTCCTTTTAAGCTCTGTCGACTACAGTCCTTTTGATATCCATCGCCAAACTACAGTCCTTTCAACCTCCGTCGCCAGCCGACTACTATCCCTTTGACCTCCATCGCCCGCCAACTATGGTCTTTCCGACTGTCATAGCCAAATACGATCCTTCCGACCACCGTCGCCTGACTATAGTCCTTTCGTCCATCGTCGCTTGACTACGATCTTTCTGACCTCTATGATCTGCCAACTACGATCCGCCCGACCTCCATCGCTCGCTAACTATGGTCCTTCCAACCACCATCGCCAACTAAGGTCCTCCCGACCTCCATCGCTTGTTGACTATGATCCTTTCAACCACCATCGCTAATTACAATCCTTCAGACTTCCATCGCCCGCAGATTACGATGCTTCCAACCACCATCGCCCATCGACTATAGTCCTTCCGACCATCATCATCTGACTACATTCTTTTTGACCTCCGTCGCCCGACTATGGTCCTTTCAACCACCGTCATCCGACTAAGGTCCTTCCGATCTACATCGTTCGCCAACTATGGTCGTGCCTACCAAATGAACATATCAACACTGATTCTTCCAACTCCCACAATATAATGCACTCTATATGATGTACATTTGCTACATCGATCCAGGACCTTCCTCCTAAGGAAGAGCCACATTTATAATCAACTACAAATACTAGTGGATTCATTCAAATTGGGCAAGGCCCGATGATTTTCCCCTTTTTCAAGGGTTTCCACGTAAAAACTCCAGTGTCTCTTATAAGCACTTTACTCGTACTTATTTATCTGTATGTATGCTGGATATCATACAAAATTAGGATGTTAAACTATATCACTCTCTACCCCCATAAATATTCCAAGATGTAACAATTTAGCACCATATGTGGGAACATTATTCCAGATAGGGGGGAAACTATTGGTCCAATCTCGAAATATCGTTCTGGTCAACGTCCTTACATCAGTTATTACTGTATAATTTCATAGGAATTAGATGTGGACTGGGGGGCAACCTTGACTGCAGCTGTGGTCAAGAAGATTCCTCTAACGCTTTCAATATCTAAAATAATATATTGGGAAACTATTTTTATAAAGCTTATGACAAATATAAGGATGCTTTTAATAAATTACAAGATTTATACAGTCCACAGTTGGATTTCTACTCATTGGGTAAGCTCTTAATCTTGACCTAAAAAAGGCAGTAATAGTCTAATGATAAATTAATCTTCACCTCTGATTCAGGATACACATGGCATTCGCCCCCTCCTAGTCAAGGTATAATCAATCTCAAGGAGATTTGATTCGACCTCTTCCACATAGGTTAACGTCAACGAGTAACACTTTGACAAATAACCTCGGATAGGTCATACATTCTTGGTGGATTCTCTCAACATCTTCCATACAGGTTAATGTTATCGAGTAACACTCTGACAAACAAGCTTAAATAGGTCATACATCCTTGGTGGATTCTCTTGATCTATTCCATACAGATTAATGTCATCGAGCAACACTATGATAAATAACCTCGGATAGGTCAAAAATTCTTGGTCGATTCTCTCGATATCTTCCATAGAGGTTAACATTATCAAGTAATACTCTGACAAACAATCTTGAATAGGTCAAAAATTCTTGGTAGATTCCCTCAATCTCTTTCATATAAGTTAACGTCATCGAGCAACGCTCTGAAAAATAACCTCGGATAGGTCAAAAATTCTTGGTGGATTCCCTCGACCTCCTTCATATAGGTTAACATCATCGAGCAATGCTTTAACAAATAATCTTAGATAGGTCAAAAATCCTTGGCGGCTTCCCTAAACCTCTTCACATAGGCTAATACCATTAAGTAATATTTTGAAAAATAACCTCGGATAAGTCATACATCCTTGGTGGATTCTCTCGATCTCTTTGATACAGGTTAACATCATTAAGCAACGCTCAAACAAATAATCTCAGATAAATAAAAAATGCTTGGTGGATTCCCTCTACCTCTTCCATACAGGTTAACATCATCGAGCAAAGCTCTAACAAATAATCTCAGATAAGTCAAAAATTCTTGATGGATTTCCTCAACCTCTTCCACACAGGTTAACGTTATTGAGTAATGCTCTGACAAACAATCTTAGATAGGTCAAACATCCTTGGTAGATTCTCTCGACCTACTCCACCCAAGTTAATGTCAGCAAGAAACTCCATGACAAACAACCTTGGATAAGTCAAATATTCTTGGTGGAGTCCCTCGACCTCTTTCACACAGGTTAACGACAGCGAGCAATGCCCTGATAAACAACATTGGATAGGTCAAACATCCTCGGATAAACGTCCTTAGCATATCCCATTAAACTCTTCCACATAGTATTTTGAAGCATCTTTCTCATCTCCTTCAAAGAAGGATTGGAACTCTTTTAGGCCTCCACTCTATTGACAGCGTTTGAGTGTCACTATATAGTTGCGATCAACACAATGTTTGATCCCCTCCATCAAATTGTTAGTTCTTTATCCCCGTCAGCATACAAACCTTATATTTTTAATAAAATATAGCCCGATCGTCATCATCAACTCACCACTTGATCACCAATGTTGGAATATCACCTAACCACTTCTAATAGGCTTTCATTGGCATATTGCCTAACTCCATGCATCAAACGATCAACTTAGGATCGTTGGATCTCTTCCTAATCATTAACCATTGCCAGACTTCCGCTAGTTCTTAAATGTCGTCAGATCTCTTACTGACTACCCACGGTCATCAAACGACCTCCGTCCGACCATTGATACCAATATTCGTCAAGCTACCAATCAAGGTGAAAGCTTGGACTAGCACAAGAAAATCATACTTTGTTCACCACAATGTCCACATATATACTCATCTTCTACTAAAGGACCAAATCTTTACTGGAAAATGACAGCCTTGCGACTCCTTTAGAACAGTCTTCAGATGAAGACTGGGGCCCACATCAGAGGACTGGGCCTTTATCGTTATTGACGATCTTGCGTCTCCTTCAGAATAGTCGTTAAAGGAAGGCCGGAGCCCATATCGGAGGGCCGAGCCTTTATCGTTATTGATGATCTTATGACTTCTTCAGGACAGTCTTTAGATGAAGACTGGAGCACACATCAGAGGACCAGGCCTTTATCTTTATTAAAGATCTTACGACTCCTTCAGGACAGTCTTCACCCACAGTGGACGATTGAGCATTTTTTTTATTTTGACGGCCTCCAAATTTGTGTCACTCTGTTTCTCTTTCAATTTACAAGAGAAATTTTGGACCCGTTCAGAAGAACCGTGATTTTTCTCCATGCTTAAGAGGGATATTAGGGAATTCAAAAGGTCTTTCCAAAATTTTCTATTACTTTTTAAAATTTTTTTAATATTTTTTGGAATTTTAAAAGTAAAAGAATTCCATTAAAAATATATATTAATAACAAAAAATTAATATTTTCTTCAAATCAAGGCAGCAATAGGTAGATGAAAAGTTAATACAGAGTTTTCTGGAAATTTTTCTGAATTATTTTTTTTTTAATTTTTAAAAGTCAAAAAATATATAATAATAATAATAATTGATTTATTTATATTACCTAAGAGGAGGGTTGTTCACTGTGCCATCTTATGTATTTTGTTCCAATTCTACAAATTATGAATGTTTCTAAACAAGAAAAAAATGGACATATGAGATAGTCAACCATAGAGACTTCATGGCTCGCTTGAAAACTAATGTACCGTTATGGCCATAAGAGAATAAAGCACGTCTGTTTAACCTAGCTGTAAATCCAATAGTACATCAACAACATGAAGGCAAACCAAGCAATATCCACGTCAAGGCATACTAATCTATAAAAAATATATAAAAAAGTGTAGCAAATCGAAGTAGATGGCAACTATGAGATTCTTTTAGTTTATTGATATTGATCAAAGGACTTATTTTATAAAAAAGCATCATAATCATCAAAATTAGTAGAAGGAGCATCGATTAATAAAAATTTGGCATAGTGAGAATACGCTAAATTAAATAGCATATTCTAAAATACTAGAATACGCCAAATTATTTGGCGTAATGAGACTATGCTATTTAATTTGGCGTATTACACTCACATGTAGAGAGAGAAGAATAAGGGGAGAGAGAGAGATGAGTAAGAGAGGGAGAGAGAGATGACAATGTAGAGAGAGGGAGATGACAGGGTAGAGAGAGAGAGATGACAGTGCAGAGGGAGGGGGGAGAGATGACAGCGAAGAGAGAGAGAGAGAATTAAATATTTAAACTTATATTTTAAATAATAATAAAATATTTAAATTAGTATTTTAACTGATTTTAAAATATTTACATAGTTTAAAAATAAAATATTTAATATTATTATTAAAATAAATATATTTAATAATCTAAACTAAAAATATATAAAACTTTATAAGTTTTAATTAAATATAATAATTTATAAAAAAAAAACTATTTAATTAATTATTTAATTTAAAAACGAAAACTAAAAAATTGATTTTTGATGGTTAAATTGAATTAAAAATGGTTATTATTTTATTTAATATTTTTGCATATACCTAAATATCTAAAAAATTTTAGAAAGAAAAAATGAGTTAAATAAATAAATATTTAAAAATCATTTAAAATAATAGGTAAATATCTTAAAATATGTTAAAATACTAAATAAATTTGTAAATATTTATTATTCTCTCTCTGCTGTCATCTCTCCCCTCCTCTCTTTCTCTCTCTCTGCTACCATCTCCCTCTCTCTATCCACTATCATCTCTCTCTCACCCTCTCTCAGCTGTCACTCTCTCCCCTTCTTCTCTCACTGCATGTGAGTATAATACGCTAAATTAAATAGTGTATTATCACTGCGCCAAATAATTTGGGGTATTCTAGTATTTTGGAATACGCCATTTAATTTAGCGTATTTGCTCCTATTTAAATTTTTATTAATCGATGCTCCTTCTACTAATTTTGATGATTATCATGCTTCTTTATAAAATAAGTCTTTGATCAAATTAGTCAAATTGTTAGTATCATATAGGGGTGTCAACATGGGTCGACGGGTCGGGTTCGGGTCGAACCCGAGTTGACCCGGGTCTAAACGAGTCAACCCGATTTTACAAACGGGTTTGGATTTTCAACCCGAACCCGACCTGCGCGGGTTACGGGTTGACCCGACCCGACCCGCAAAAACTATTGCGATCATGCGAACAACAGAACAAGTCGCGGGCTGAGGCGGCAGCGAGGCGATTTGGGCAAGTGAACTAGCAGCGTGGTGCGATCTGGGTGACGCAAGGCGAGGTCAAGGTGGAGCGGCGGAGCAGTGGAGCACCGGATGCGAGCCTAGCTTGGTCGAGGCATCGTCACATCGAGACTCAAGCAAATCAGCGACTGGCGACTAGCGAGGTGGAGCGATGGAGCCTCGGAGAGGCCTCAGTCTGCATGCGGTGATGGCTTGACCGTTGACGCCCAGCGACTGTGCGACTCCTGGATGCGACGCGACAGGACGCGATGCGACATGCTGCCATGCTCGTATGGGATGCCACGATGGGTCATTTTTTTCGATCAAAACGGGTTAACTCCGGGTTGTCGGGTCAACCCGAACCCGACCCATTTTTCAAACGGGTCAGAAATCCGAACCCGAACCCGACCCGTTTTCCTAAACGGGTCGTCGAACCCGGATTTTTTTCAGTCGGGTTTCGGGTCGTGTCAAAAATTGACACCCCTGGTATCATATATTTTATAAATAAATAAATTTTATAAAACTTAAAAGAAAATGCAAAATTTCATAAAAGTCTGAATAATGACATTATTTTTTAAATTTTTATATACCAAAATTGGTATTTATTTAATGAACTAATAATTTATAAATTTAGTCAAATTAATTATTTTTAGTGCATGTTATTTTTTGAACTACTTATGCTGGTCAATGTCGAGGAGAAGGTACAAATATATATTTTTAGACTTTGCAAGATTCAACGTCCGAAAATAAGGGGGCAACTGAGACGTCATCAAAAATCATCTTGATCAAGCACGAATCTTGATGCAAATATGAGATTGAGGCTTCCAAAATAAAATGGGTACCATATGATCTCCAACTTCAACAAGCCTATAGTCAAATTGAACATCTCAAGGAGACGAACCCAATAATATCAAATTTGATTCAACCCGAGTCCAAATGAGCCCAAATCAAGGGTCCAAACCATATTTGGAGGGTTTAAAGCATAATTTGGATTACCAAACGAATTCCAAACGTGACACGCTTATAGTTGAGCGGCTCAACGAGGCAAATCCAACGAGCCCAAGATCATTGAATTTTGATATCATTAAGACATTCAAATGATCAATAAATGAGTTTTGTCGGACTTACGCCCGGCCACCTACTATCGTCGGACTTTGCCGGACTTCCACCCGACCATTGATCGTCACCAACTATGACCTCTCCAACCAACATAGCCGATTACGGTCCTTCTGACCTCCACCTGTCGACTACAGTCCTCTTGACCTCCATCGCCCGCCAACAACAATCCTTCCGATCTTTGTCACTAGACTACGGTCCTTCCGACCTCTGTCATCCTCCGACAACAGTCCGTCTGATCTCCGTCTCTAAACTACGGTCTTTCTAACCTCCATCTCCTGCCGATTATGGTCTTTTCAACCTCTGTCTCCAGACTGTGATCTTTTCGACCTCCATCGCCCACCGACTACGGTTCTCCTGACCTCTATCTCCCGTCGACTATGGCCTTTCCAACCGCCATCGCCAATTACGGTCCTTCTAACCTCTGCCGACTGCCGACTACAGTCCTTCTGATCTCCGTCGCCAAACTACGGCCTTTCCGACCTCCGTCGCCCACCGACTACAGTCCTTCCGACCTCCGTCTTCAGACTATGGTCTTTTCAACTTTCGTCCGCTAACTACGGTCCTCCTAACCTTCATCGCCTGCAGACTACGGTCTTTTCAACTGCCATTGCCAATTACGGTCCTTCCGACCACCGTCGCCCTACTACGGTCCTTTTGACCACCGTCGCCTGACTACAGTATTTTTGACCTCTATGATCTGCCAACTATGGCCCTCTCGACCTCCGTCGGCCGCTGACTCTGGTCCTTCCAACCAGCATCGCTAACTAGGGTCCTCCCGACATTCGTCGCCCATTGACTATGGTTCTTTTAACCACCATCACCAACTATGGTCCTTCTAACCACTGTTGCCTATAGACTACAGTCCTATCGACCACCATCACCCCCCGACTATGGTCCTTCCAACCATCATCACCTGATTATAGTCTTTTCGACCTCCTTCGCCTGATTGTGGTCCTTCCGACCACCATCATCCGACTACGGTCCTTCCGACCTACATTGCTCGCCGACTATGGTCCTACCTACCAAACGAACATATCAACACCGATTCTTCTAACTCCCACCATATAATGCACTTTATATGATGTATATTTGCTACATTGAGCCAGGACCGTCCTCCTAAGGAAGGGCCTCATTTGTAATCAATTACAAACACTAGTGGATTTATTCAAACTGGGCAAGGCCCCATAGTTTTTGCCCTTTTTCAGGGGTTTTCACGTAAAAATTATGGTGTCTCTTGTGAGCACTACACCCTTACTTATTATATGTATGTATGTTAAATATCGTACAAAGCTAGGATGCTAAACTATATCACTCTCTACCACCATGAACATTTCAGGACACAATAACTACAAATGGGGAGCCTATTTCTCATGTAAAGGGGTTGCCAAGTTATAGAGGCGTGCGGGAGTGTGTGTGTGTGTGTGTGTTTGTGTGTGAGGTTTGTTTTGGAGGGGCCTAGCCATATATTTTTGTTGTGCTAGTTTTGTATAAGTTTAGAGAGATGAAGAAGGATTACAAGGAGTCTGTATTTATGCATGAATTTCTGAGTGATTTCTATCATATTTATAATCTTGTACTTTTATGTCATATTTTAAAATGAAGCTTATTGTATTTAATTTAAATTTCATGTATAGCTAGAAGTTTATCTCTAAGCTTATGATAATTTAAAAACTATATATTGCTTTAGATTAAATTTATAATTTTATGAATTGTTTAAAATTATTTTTAAATTCTCCATGCTTAATTTAGTTTGTGTAGAGGCCTTGTATGAACTTGATATACAATGTGATACACAACCTCGATATATGAGTAAAAGAATAATTAGGGGATTTAAAAGGTAACTTTGTCATGTATCTATATGGTTAATGTTATGGGATCTTAAGAAGATATTAAAGCTATAATTGAGAGAAATCTTAGCTAATACTCCAACAATTTTGAAATAGATGAGGGATACTTATGCTCTGATTCACAGCAAAATTAGAAAAAAAAACCTATTTTTACATTTTTTTAATATCATATATTTAGAGTATATTTAATATAGAATATATTTTTTGAATTTGTTGCATTACCCATTATATTCAATTGATAAGATAAAATTAAGTAGTTCTTATAGATAATACTAAAGTGATTTTAGAGTACATCCAATCATCGTGGAAATGATACTTTTCTCATCACTTTATTATTTTACATAGTATGAATAATTTCGTAGAACACATCATAATGTAGTAAACCATAATTAAAAAGAATAGTAGTGTGTGATTTGTGTGTGTCAGTGAGACATCTCACCCAACTAAGAGATGAAGTTTTTACTCAGGTGACTCGCTTAGTGAGTTGTTGGCCCTCCATCACTAATTTTGGTAGCTATATCACTAAGATGGCCTTCATTTATTAGGTTTACTTTGATACCTTATAGGGTGAAGAATAAACCTATGAACTTCCTAATTATTGTATCAAAAGTACATTTTAGTGGCTTGAGTCTCATGTTATACCTCTTGATGGTGGTGAATGTCTCCATTAAATCTTCAATGTGATGAATGGGTGAATTTCTCTTTACTAAGAGTTCATCGATATACAAGTTAATATTTCTCCCTCTCTAGTCCTTTAAGATCTTGTCTATCATTCTTTGATAGGTCACCATTTCATTTTTAAAGCTAAAATGACATCACCTTGTAATAGTGTAAGCCTTTTGCAATGATGAAGGCTATCTTCTCATAGTTGTTAGGTTGCCTTTTGATTTGTGATAGCTTGAGCAAGCATCAAGGAAACTCATGAAAGAGTAGCCCACACTCAATTCAACCAAAGCATCTATTCTAGGAAGTGGGTAGCCATCTTTTGGGTTTCAAATATTGAGGTCCATATACATCCTCCACTTTCCTGTACCTTCCACACCATCACTAAATTAGAAATCAAGCATGGTATTGAATATCCCTTATGATGTCAGCCACAAAAAGATTTTGCACTTCCTCCTTAATAGGCTCTACGAGTATAGTGAGTGTTTAATTTTTCTTCTAGTTAATTTTTTGAGCATCCCTTCTTACATTCAATTGAATGCAGGTGACCTCTTCATCAACCATTGGCATCTCTGTTATTGTCCAAGCAATGAAATCCAGGTCACTTCTAAGGGCTCGGATCAACTCTCCTTTATACTCCTTACTTAAGGAAGCACTTATTTTAACAGTTCTATTGGACTTGTACTCTATTGGTAGCAGTTCCTCCATAGCTTTTAAGGCCTGAACTCACTCTACTTCCAATTGTAACACTTCTTTTTTAGTAATTCGCAACCTTCCCTGTACTCGTAAGTAGTAGGTTGCGACCTAAAATTTTATGGTGATGTTTTAGGTGGATAACATGACTCTAAAGGTGTTCATAAAGTCATGTTGAAGATGGCATTATAAATCATCAGGGCATCCACAATGATAAATTTTGGCTATTATTGTATACATGTGGTTACCCTCTGCCTAAGTGATGGGTAAGGTGAGTACTCTTTTAGTATGTTTATACTACCATGAGATTTCATAAAGTAAATCTACAGTAGGTGTGAGCTAGGAAGCAATTAGACTCATATTGTCAAACATAAATTTGAAAATTATATTTAAAGATATCCTTTTCTATCAAAATGCTACAAATATAAAAGTTTAAGACTAGGGCAGTGAAGACCACAACATCATTGTGTGGATTCCCTCCTACAGGCTTGTCAATGACTAGGGTGATGTTTACTGCAGGAACTCATGAGATAGACATCTACTTCACTTTTCCAACCTTCATCCTTTTTTTACTTACAGGTGAGTATACTCACTCATCACCCATAATAGCAAGCATTGCTCCAATAATATACATGAAGTAAGAAGGGATAAACTCATATTCACTACTTTCCATAGAGGCTTTCCTTGGCGCTGACCATATTTAAGGAGTGAAAATTCCTTAGATTTTTCTACTTTGATGAGCGCCTCTATGAGGCTTTATATATGGTGAAGCTCTTCAATATCATGGCCATGATCCTTATGGAAGGTACAATACCTGAAAGTATCCCTAGCATGTAATGTCACCTTAATAGGTCCTAGGCACCTAAAGAACCCTTTATTTTGAATGGCCTCTATAAGCTCGATCATCGAAACTATCAAAGTAGTGTAGGTAGGATACATTGATGGATGATAGAAAACTTCTTTGTCATATAAGGGAGTGATGTGACTGGATTCCTCTATCCTAAGAGGGAGTGGAACTGTAATTTTCAATGACCTAGGTTGTAAAGCTACCCTCTGATGCTCAAGGTGATGATGATCTCTTAGAGGGTTTAGCCTTCAATCAATCCTATCCCTAGGACGAACTCTTTCTCTTTCATGACCTAGTTATTATTCTCTCCTAGTAGGGAATTTGTAGGGGAGAGTGACTAATAAAGAATTGGACACCTTATTATATTCTTCAGCATTCACATGGTTGTTGGAAAAAGAGAAAGAGGTGATTATACCCAGTTAAAGGCACATTAACCACCAAAGTGTCGACTACTTTAGTGTCATGAAAAACAGGTGACACTTAAGGTGTTATCCATGCATGTTTAGTAGAGAAGTCATTGACTCAAAGGTTACAGATGGTCAATCGGATCAGTCTTTCCCCTATAAGAATCCAAGTGTGGCACCTTGAATTTAGGAGGTGGCATGCCCTCGGCGATCTCTCTTAAAAAAGCATTTGCGAGCAAGGGCCCAACTCTTCTAATTCATCCAATAAATGGGCTATTGTCTTCGTCATTCGTCAATGTGCAAGTGTAATCAAGAATTGGTGTCGAGATCAACACTTTATCTTGTGGCCACTTGAGGCAAATTATCGAGTTTGAAGAACCTTCAAAGGTAATTTCATCTCATACTCGTCTTTGGAGGCCTGTCAAGTTGTTTTGGATTGCCTTCATAATTCTTTCCTCCACGTCGGTGAGGTTACAATTAGTGTGATAGATGGCAATCTACATGTTCACTGATGGCTCCAATTAATTCAACTTATTGGTTTTGGCTTTCCTTCTTATCTATGGCATCAATCCATGCTTTTTGCACTTGAGAGAATGTTGGATCCAAATTTGTTTATAGGAGACACAAGACCTTACTAGCATGTTGAACCTATGAGCAGGTGAGCTTGACCTGTGTGAATGGAGATAATTGAGAGAGTGGAAGAAAGTTCTATATAATGACCAAGAAAGATTTAGATTTCAAAATGATGAATTTTCACTAAATTCAATTAAAATTCCACCTAATTATTGCATGTCACCCCTTATTTATAGGGTTTGTTGGCTAAAGGAAAGGCTACATAGAGAAAAAGTAAAAAAGTATAATGCTACATAATACATGTAGAATGCTACAAGCTATGTTAGACATGTGTCGCCTCCTGATTGGTTGAATGAGAATGAGGTCGGAAGGCTTTAACAAGTTGCCTTCGGGTGAGTTCAGTAATGCATATGCTTAGGCAAATATGTGGACAAGTGTTGAGATGAAAGGGGACCAGTGGCTAACAAGCTTGCTAATATTATCAATAACTAGTGTGGAAGATCTTGGATCATCTGAGAAAAGAGAGGCAAATAAGGTGTTGTCATGAGAATGGAGAGTTTCAAGTTCGATGGTCATGGCTAGGTAAGTTGAGAGTCCTATAAGTAAGCGCTTTTCTGTAGCTGAATCTTGTGAGGATGGTCTCTATGGGAGAGAGCAAGTGCTTGAGGTCACTTCCAGAAGGAGCAATCACAGGTAGTACTCCAGGTACATGGCGAGCATCGAGCTACTAATTTGGTGAGGAATCCTCGATTTGTCCCGTAGAAGGTGAGCTCCTTAGTAAAGCTCAGGCAAGTAGCACTTATTAATCACTTTGGGCGAGTTCCATGTGGGCTTGAGACAAGTTATTCATCACAAATTATTAGATGAGTTCTCCAAATACGACATCCAAGACGAGTTCATTTGTCATGATCCGTTAACTATCTATTAAACACATGTGAATATAAGCAATTATCATTCATAACATCACAATCGCTAAATAAATCCAAAAAATTATAAATATTAATTTATCTAAAATTATAATATATATATATATATAAAGTTATAAACATTAAAACATAAAATATAAAATTATGTGAAAAATATACATATTGCTTTTAAGCCTCCGACCCCACCCAACAATTAAAAGACACGTTTTAACAAAAGCCACCAAGTAGCATTCTTAAAGCTCATGTGGTCTTCCCACGCTTTCCCCGACTCTGACCCCCGCACCGCCCGCCTCGTCAAACCCCCGTTCTTCTTAATCCCCACCCTCATCCTCTCCCCACACCACACCTCCATTCACCAAACCTAGAAGCCTGACAGAGAACTGATCAATCGATCCAGAGGGGGAGAGAGAGAGAGAGAGAGGGTGTGATACAATGGCAGCCACCGCTGCCTTCTCCACGCCGATTTCCAGCCCTCGTCTTCCTCTCTTCTCCTACCGGACCCCCACCAGCCTTCCTCCCTTCTCAATCTCCATCCGCAGTTCCATCTCCGACAGCCCGTCCACCCTCTCCGCCAACGCACCGCCGGCCGACCTCCCCTTACGTAAAATCCCCGGCGATTACGGCCTCCCCTTAATCGGCTCTATCAAAGATCGCTTTGCCTACTTCTACACTGAAGGCTGCGATGCCTTTTTCCGCTCCCGCATCAGACGCTACAACTCCACCGTCTTCCGCGTCAACATGCCTCCCGGCCCCCCTATCTCCGCCGACCCCCGCGTAATTGCTCTCCTCGACGCCGTCTCCTTCCCAATCCTCTTCGATACCTCCGCTGTCGAGAAGCGCGACCTCTTCACCGGCACCTTCATGCCCTCCACCGACCTCACTGGCGGCTACCGCGTCCTCTCGTACCTCGATCCCTCCGAACCCCTTCACGGCCCGCTCAAGAAGCTCCTCTTCTTCCTCCTATCGCATCGTCGCCGTTCTCTCATCCCCGAGTTCCGCCGCGCTTTTGGTTCTCTATTCTCATCTCTCGAATCCGATTTATCAAAAGAAGGGAAAGTAGATTTTGGCCCGGGGAATGATCGCGCCTGCTTCGATTTCCTCTCTCGTGCGCTTCTCGGACGTGATCCGGCGGATTCACCACTCGGATCTGATGCGCCAGCAATCATCACGAAATGGGTTTTGTTCCAGATCGGTCCGTTGCTGACCATCGGCCTCCCGAGGATTATCGAGGATGCTACTCTCCACTCCTTCCGCCTCCCGCCAGCGCTCATCCGCGCCGACTACAACCGCCTAGCCGATTTCTTCCGCGAATCCGCCGGTCCAGTGCTCGACGAGGCCAATCGGCTCGGGATCTCGCGCGAGGAAGCCGTGCACAACCTTGTCTTCTCCATCTGCTTCAACTCCTTCGGTGGCATGAAGATCCTCTTCCCCAACATCGTCAAATGGCTCGGCCGCGCCGGCGGGCGTCTCCACTCCCGCCTCGCAGCTGAGGTTCGCGCCGCCGTGCGATCAAATGGCGGCCAAATCGGGATGCGGGTGATGGAAGAAGAAATGCCACTCGTAAAATCCGTCGTCTACGAAGCTCTCCGAATCGAACCGCCCGTTTCGATGCAGTACGGGAAGGCGAAAAGGGATCTATTGATTCGGAGCCATGATGCTGCGTTTGAGGTGAAGTCGGGGGAAGTTTTGTTTGGTTACCAGCCGTTTGCCACAAAGGATCCTAGGGTTTTTGATCGAGCGGAAGAGTTCGTCGGAGATAGGTTTGTCGGAGAGGAAGGGGAGCGACTGCTGAGGCATGTGGTGTGGTCAAACGGGCCGGAGACGGAAGGGCCGACGGTGGAGAACAAGCAGTGCGCCGGTAAGGATTTCGTCGTGTTGGTGGCGAGATTGCTCGTTATAGAATTGTTTTTAAGGTATGATTCCTTTGAAATTGAGGTGGGCTCGTCCGCATTGGGCTCGTCGGTGAAGCTGACGTCGTTGAAGAGGGCGAGCTTTTGACGAGGGGGAAGAGCAAAATGTTAGTTTAAGATGCTTATCGCTTATAAGTTCTGATAAACTATAATATTAATAAATAGTTTTGGATTGTAATGAGATAAGAGTTAAATTTCAAAATAGTCCCGCCATTATTCGGATATAGTCATTTTAATCTCAAAATATAATATTAATTCAATTTAGGCTTTGTTTCAGACGATTTTTTTACTATTTCTTAAAATGGCTTTCTAAAATTTTTGCACTAAAAAACTTCTTCGAGAAGTAGTAAGAAAGCCGTCCCAAACAAAGCTTTAGTCCATTGATTATATAAAATTGATTCAGAATAATCTTTTTAAGATTAAACCGAGATCAATGTGTAAAGTTGGAGGGATTAAATTGGAATCAATTTTATATCACAAAAATAACATGAGTGCCTAATTTGGATCAAGTTATACAGTTGAGGTATCAAATCGAAAGAATTTAGATCTTGTTTGGGACGGCTTTCTTGTTGTTTCTTAAAGCAGTTTTTTAATACAAATTTTTTAATTTTGCACTAGAAAGCTGCTTAAGAAGCAGGAAAAAAGCCGTCCCAAATGAAGTCTTAGGCTTCGTTTGGGACGGCTTTCTTATTGCTTCTTAAAATAGCTTTTTAATATAAAAATTTTAATTTTTAAACTAGAAAGTAGTTTTAACAAGCAATAAAAAAGCCGCCCCTTATTTGGGACGGTTTTTTTACTTCTTCTTAAAACAACTTTTTAGTATAAAAATTAAAATTTTTGTACTAAAAAATTATTTTAAAAAATAATAAGAAAATTGTCCCAAATAAAACTTTAATATTTTGAGATTAAAATGATCATACACGAATAATTTAATGACTATTTTGAGATTTTTCTATTATGAGATGTGGTGGTGGTGGACATGCTATTTTTTGTTATTATTCATGGCTTCTTAGAAACTAGGAATAATATGGAGCGTGCTGGATATGTAAAGTTAGTTGTTTGATGACGCTTAATAGATCCATAGATTTATGGCATTATTGTACCAATGGATTTTATTATTCATCACTAGTCAATGATGCACATGCATTAAATGGATTTCAATGCCGTTCGTTATTGAAATTTACATGATAATATTGAATTTTTTTCATATATATTTTTGGGTGTTCAAATTTGTTGTTCATTAGTTAAAAATAAATTTGAGATTTATAATATGTCGATTTGAATCTTCATCTTAATCATAATAAAATTTTATTTATTTCTTGAAAATTTATTTGAGCAAATATAATTAATTTTGAATTTAAGATGAATAATCTCCTTTTTTATTGACATAAATTATTTTCTTATTAATGTTTGGTTTTTTTTCTTTATGATTTGGTCACATAAAATGGCATCCTTCTGATGACCCGGTAGGAGAATAGATAAATTAAATTTAATCTATATTAAGAAAGATAGAGGTAGATCTAAAAAGATTTGATTATAAAATATTAGAAATGACATTTCGTTATTAGATCTAAATGAGAATTTGACTCTTAACCGGACACAATGGAGAAAAATGATTCATGTAGCCGACCCCACATAGAGGGATAAATGCTTGACATTGTTGTTGTATGTAGCTCATCTTAATCCGTTAGTTATGAGCTTTAATTACTAACCAAGAGGTCTTGAGTATGCAACTCATCTTGATATGTTGGTTGGTAACTTTGGTTATCAATCAAAAATTTTGAGTTCGAAGTTTACGTATGTGATGTGTGTGTTAGTTTATCTTACTTGGCCTAAATGTCCAAAAAAATAAGAAGTCTTGAGTTCAAAACTTATATGTATGATGTGTGTGAGTGCCTTAATTAGCTCAAATGTCCCAACAAAATGTAGATTTTTTTTTTTTGAACGGAGTTCAATTATTCGTTACTCTAATTGAGTAAGATTTAGGTATTTATATCAGACAAATCATTTAAGGAACTTAATATTATATTAAGATGAAATAATTTTGAGTTGATTATCTATTCTCATTTAAGAACTTAAGGATTAGTTACAAGATTTGGTTGTTGGTTCAAAACTAAGACTTCATTTGGGACAAATTTCTTACTATTTTAAAACAACTTTTTTATTACAAAAGTTTCTAATTCAAAATAATTTTTTATTAAAAAGCTACTTTATAAAGCAATAAACAAGCTATCTCAAACTAAGCCTAAATCAAATCAATAATTTACAAATCAAAAGCAAATTTAACTAACCTAAAATTAAACTTTTTTATTTTAACTTAAGAATTAAGATTTAAGAACTTAATTATGAGATTTAGCTCTGGTTCAAAATCAGTCGTTTTGGTTCTACTTAGGCTTCGTTTGGGATGACTTTCTTACTGCTTATTAAAGCAGTTTTTTAGTATAAAAATTTTAAGCAGTAAAAAAGTCGTCCCAAACGAAGTATTAATCAAATGAGCACAACTTTTGGCAATAAAAGGAAATTATTTTGAAATTAAAATATTAATTATGAGTTAAGAATGGATTACATATGACCACAACTTTTGGCTATAAAAGGAATCAAGATAGTATCCCTTTTAATTTAGGGATATAATCGAACCCTCAATAAAAAATATATATTTAGAAAAAGAATGATTTTGAAATATTATTTATTTATAAAAATCTCGGAAGCCTTTAGAGACAATTTTGAGTATTTGGATGGCTGCTCTTAAATAAAAAAAAATTATTGCAGATTAAATAGATGGAATCAATTCGCTTATAAATTATAAAAATAATTACATAGAAATAAACTTTATTGAAATAATAAATCACAAAATTAATGCAAATAAAATAAAAATTAAAAATATTTATAAAGTCTGACCCCCTTCACATATACTCTTTATGAACATCGATACACGACAGACGAAATATCCAATTATTTCCCAATTAACTTTATAAATGAATGATAACATTTTTGTTGAAATTTTTTTAGTTTAATAGTGATAAATACTTGAATTTGCTCAGTCATTTTAACGTCATTTATAATTTTTTTAGTTTTTCTAATTTTTTTAAGTGTCTTTTCAATTCCTACGTCCGTCGACCACTTGGCCGTAGACCCGATCTCTCAAGTAAGATTTTTACTAGTTGTTAATTACTGTTAACCTTCAGGTATCTAAAGCATTAGAAAATAACATTGTATGAAGAGAAGGTTTCTGTATTATGATGTATGCAAATGTGTCATACAGAAGTATATATATAACTAACTAGTAACATAATACATCAGAGGTTCGTTAGGGAATGAACAGTCCTGTTGCATAGCATGTGAGAGAAGAATCTTTTGCATGTGCTGTGTCACTGCTTGATGGTGGCTGATATCCCATTTGTTTGGCTTGCTGTAACATGCCCCGTCAAATTGATGCTGCTGTGGCAGTGATCAGTTTGCTTGAAAGAGCCTTTGAATTGAGAGATTGATAAGGCTTTAGTAAATAGATTTGCAAGTTGATCCTGAGTAGAGATGTGATGTACTAGAATTTGCTTGTTGTGAATACAATCACGAATAAAGTGACAGTCTACTTCTATGTGTTTGGTACGAGCATGGAAAACCGGATTATGTGCTAAGGCAACGATTAGGTGTTTTCACAATATAATGTAGTAGGAGTTGTAGGAGCAACATGAAAATCAAATAGTAATCGACGTAGCCAAATGATTTCAGATGCTATAGCGGCTAAAGAACAATACTCTGCCTCTGTAGAAGAACGAGCAACAGCTTGTTGCTTTTTAACTTGCCATGAAATCAAGGATCAGCCTAAGAAATTACAGTTGTCGGAAATGGATTTACGATCATATGAGTCGCCGGCCTAATTAGAGTCTGCATAGCTATGTAAGCTGAGGGAATCTAGATATAGAGGTAAGCCATGTGAGATTGTTCCTTGAATGTAACATAGAAGGCATTTAAGAGAAGCAAAATGACTGTGGAGCGGCTTATGTATATGTTGGCATACTTATTGAACTGAGAAGGCGATATATAGACGAGTAAGCATCAAATATTGTAAAGAGCCCGCCAATTGCTGATACAAAGAAGGATTTGAGAAGTTTGCTGTAGATTCAGCTACCAGAGCTTTTTAGTAGAGTTGGGAGTAGACACTGGTTTAGAATTGTGCATACCTGCTCAAAGTAGGATAGTTTGCTCATATTGAGCTTGTGTTAAATGAACACCATAAGCTGTTGAAGTAACTTGTATGCCAAGAAATTGAGAAAGAGAAGCAAGATTTCTCATTGAAAATAAGTTTTGTAAATAAGTGAGTAGATGATTTATGGTGGTTTGATCATTACTGGTGAGCAAGATATCATCCACATAGATGAGAATGTACAGGAAAAAAGAACTGGAATGGTAGCTGAGGAGCAACGGGTCAGCCCGACTGAACTGAAATCCAAACTGCTGGAGATGGTTAAATAAAGTGGCATACCATTGCCGAGGAGACTGTTTTAGTCCATAGATAGCTTTCTTGAGATGTCATACGTGGTGAGGATGAAGAACATCAGTGAAACCAAGAGATTGTTGCATAAGGATGGTGTCCGTTAAATGTCTGTGAATGAATGCATTAGATATATCCAATTGGATAATAAGCCATTGATGATGCAATGCAACAAGAATGAAAACATGCATTATTGGCATTTTAGCCATTGGAATGAAAGTTTCGTGATAATCAAAACCATTTCTTGATTAACACATGGGCTACAAGACAGGCTTTGTAATGAGCGATAGAACTATCCAAGTTCAACTTTGTGCGGTATATCCATTAACAACCAAGAGTATTCTGCTCAAAAGATGGTGGAACCAGGTCCCATGTACCTTGGGATTGAAGTGCCTGAAATTCTTGAGACATAGCCCGACGCTAGTGATCAAATTTAGAAGCTTAGATATAGGAGGTCAGATCAGTTGAGTGTAAAACATGTGTCAGATTAAAAAACTATTTTGGTTTGGTAATACCACTCTTTAACCTGGTCACCATAGGATGAGAAGAGGACATAGTGGTTGAGGAATTATAGCAGGATTAATGTGTGTCACTGGAGAAACTGAAGTTTGATGCAATTATGACTTATTTGATTGAAAAAGTATAGTTTAAAAACTTGATTTTCTTTAGGAAAGATTACTTTTCTGGAATTTTAATTTTGAAATCGATCACGTCATTATGAATGATATATCACCTCAGAAGATAAACAAATCATTCCCTAATGAGTTCAAATTACAAAATTATGAGTTCATCCTGATCATCGTAGTCAAACTCAGGAGAAATACAGCATATGATCCTAAAAGATCAAAATGATGTTTGATCGAGTGTTTGATTATAATGATTCAGATTAAGAGCTCATTAATTTCATAATCAAAATCATGATAATAAAACGATATATGTTCCCGAAGAATAAAAATATCGTTCACTATCGATCATTTGAATATGACGATAATGATCATTGAATAATGATTTTCTCAAAGAAAGTTAATTGAATCTTTGAAAACTTGATTTTGAAAATTAGATCTAGGTTTTCAAATCTTCTACAAGCGCAAGCCTTCGTAGTTAATTACATCGTAGGAAATCAAAATTTCTTACGAATACTCTCGATTAAAATAGCAATAAAAATTTTATTTAAGAATTCGAAGCTCGATATCAAAGGAGGTGAGGATTGAAAATTCAACAAGGAATGGATCAAAATTGAGCACTTATTTTTGGAATCAAAGGAGGAAGGGTAGGAGGTACCTGGGATTCTGAAACAATTCAGAAGTGCCCCAATCTATTATAAGTATTGAGCTTTGATATATCGCCAAAAAATCATCTTGATCGGGCACGAATCTCGAGGAAAAACTCAAGTTGGAAACTTCAAAAATTATTTCGGAGACCATTTAAAATCCGATTTCAGCAAGCTTATAGTCGAACTGAGCGTCTCGGAAATACGAACCCAACGACACCAAATTCGACTCAATCCGAGCCCAAATGAGTCCAAACCAAGTACCCGAAGCGCTGTTGGAAGCATCAAACAGCAATTTGAGTTACCAAACGGCCTCCGATTTTGACAAGCTTATAGTCGAATCGAGCGTCTCGACGAGACGAATCCAACGAGTCCAAGATCGTAGAATTCTGATATCATTAAGACCTTCAAATGCTTGATAAACAGTTCACGATCAAGGGATTCAATATCGGCCGTTCATCCGGATCACTCCCTATTTGCCCCTGATCCCTCACATATTTACGGGCTATGCCACTCCAGAAAAACTATAAATACCCCTCATTTCTCTTAAGAGGGGACCAAGCCAAGAAGAGAAGAAGAGAAGGAAGAGAAGAAGAAGAGAAGAGAAGTCTAGGAGGGAACAGCTCCTCCTCGACCACCGCTGGAACTCCGCCGGAACACCACCGAAGCACCACCGGGCGCCCGAGGGATGCTGGAGCTCTGCCCGACACGGGAGCAACATCGAAATTCTGCCCGACGCCTGAATTCTACCCGATGCCCGAGTGACGCCGGACTTCTTTCCAAGTGACGCCGGAATTCTGCTCGACACCCAAGTGACGCCAGAACTCTGCTTGGCCTTGTAACTGATACTCATTGTAATCTGATCGTCCTGAATTTAAAGGACGAATCAGCCTCGTGTATTTCAAATAACTCTAGTGGAATTCTTTCAACTGGGCGTGGCCCCGTGGTTTTTTCCCTTTCCAGGGTTTTCCACGTAAAAATTCTGGTGTTACTATCTCAATTCTGTTTGTGTGCTGGATATACGTACAACGCTGAGACGAAAATTAAAATCTATCGCCGCGTATATTTGAGTCCGCAACAGTTTGGCGCCGTCTGTGGGAACTTATCCCATAACTTCAAGTATTGCTACGATGGTCAACAGGCGTAGCAGTCGCCTCATAGGAGCCTGCCGCTCTCACTCTCATCAATCCAGAAATCAGTCTATGAATCATAGACGCCCGATATTTGCCTCTTTATACCCCGGGGGGCAAAACGCACCTGGAGAAGGGACCTCGGGACCCTCCCTAGAAGAGAGAATTCAAAAGATGGAAGAATCTCAAAACGAGATCCTACAACTCTTACGAGAGACTCGACAATCGACCCTAGCACCTCAGGAGGAGGTTCTTCTCCCTCGAGATCCACCACATGTCGAAGCTATTCAAATCGAACATCTTCAAGACGAGATTCCTCTTCCTCCACTCAGGAGGCGTTCGCAGTCGCATCAAGATAATGAACTGGCTGATACAGCAAGTTCTACCCATCCTTCAGGTCGACAATCTCGCCTTCCTCAAGACCTCCCTGAGGAGCTAGCCCAACCTCACATTGCTGAGTTCCCTCGCAATGCCCTACGCCACGAACTGCGACGATTGGTCCGGGAGGAGTTCCCTACAGGAGGCGTAAGGCAACCTCTTCGTCAGTGGGACTTCCAGGAGTCGTCACCCCTGACAGAAGCCATTCTTCAACACCCTATTCCGGCTGGCTTTAAGCTGCCAAGCATCCAATCCTACGATGGGACATCCAACCCGTACGAACACATCGACCATTACAGGACCATCATGCATATTCAACGAGCCTCAGACGCGCTCCTTTGCCAGGTCTTCCCTGTCACTCTTAAAGGACAAGCTCGAACATGGTTCTATTCACTTCCAGCCGGAAAGATCCCCACATTTGTCAAATTGGCCAAGTATTTGTTGAACAGTTCGTAGCCAACCGAAGAATTGCTAAGGATTCTTCTCACCTTTCTGGGATTCGTCAGAACGAGGGAGAATCATTGAAAGAGTACTTTCAACGGTTTTCTATCGAGGCTCGACAAATCCCAGGAGTAGACCCAGAATTGCTCAGAGGGGTCTTTCTTGGAGGACTTCGTCCTGGCCCCTTCTATTCGGCACTCATGCGCGATACTGTTCATTCATATGCCGATTTGATCCATCATGTGGAAGCACAGATATCAGCAGATGAGGCAATAAACGCTCACAGAAAATAGTTCGAGCAACCCACTGGGAAGCGCAAGGGAGCACCTGAGATGGATAATCCATCATCACAACGGAAAAAGCAACGGAAGAGCAATCTACCTCCTAGACCCCCACTGCCACGACGAGAACCCCGACAGGAGAAGGAGTACACTCCGCTCAACACATCTCGAGCAAATGTGTTGATGGCGATTCAAGATCAGGATAAAGTGAAGTGGCCGCATCCTTTGAAGCCGAATACAGGAAACCAAGATCAGTACTGCCAATTTCATCGTAGTCGTGGCCACACTACTGAATCCTGTAGGAAACTTAAGGAGGAGATTGAAAGACTCATCCGTCAGGGCTATCTTTGACAGTTTATTGGGAATCCACCTACCCGAGAAGAAGCTCGTCCCACTGGGGGGCAGAATCAACCACAAAGACAGCCAGTGAATAACCGGATAACGGTTGGCAAAATTGAAACAATCGCAGGAGGCCCCTTACTATCCGACCAAGTCTTTCTAACTGTGGAGGAAAACCCAACTCCAAAAAAGGCTCGTATCAATCATTCCATCACATTTGATGATTCCGACCTAGAAGGAGTAAAAACCCCCCATCAAGATCCGCTTGTCATAAACGCAGGCATTGGTGACCCATGTTACAATGTCAAAAGAATTCTTGTAGACAACGAAAGCTCCGTAGATGTCCTATTCTACTCTACTTTTCTCAACATGTGTCTCTCAAGAGAAAAACTTCAACCTGCTGCAGGTCCTTTATATGGATTTGATAATCGACCTGTACAAGCAGAATGAATAATCAGTCTCCCAGTAGTCCTTGGAGAATTTCCTCGACAGACTACACACTCCATTCAATTCATCGTGGTAAAGTCAGAATCAGCTTATAACGCCATCTTCGGGAGGTCGCTCCAGTCAATTTTTGGGATCATCGCATCCATTCCTCACCTCAAGCTGAAGTTCCATACCCCATCAGGAGTCGGTGTAGTATGCGGAGATCAGCAAATAGCGTAAACTTGCTATCTTAGGCAGATCAAGTCTCGTCCAACGATTACCCTGAGCATCGAGGACTTTGATCTGCGGAGCGAAGATATTCCTCAGAGAGCTTCCCCTGTGGAAGACCTTACTACTGCATCTATATCTGAAGAGCATCCTTTAAAGACAGTGCGAATTGGATCACTTCTCTCAGATGATGAGAAGAAAAACTTTACAGCTTTTCTACGAGAAAATCAGGATATTTTTGCATGGAGTCCAACATATATGCTTGGAATTGACCCCGAAGTGATCGTTCACTCCCTCAAAGTCAATCCAACGTGCAAATCGATTATCCAAAAGAAGCGAAACTTTACACCAGATCGCCAGCAAGCAATTGAACAAGAAGTAGATAAACTTTTAGAAGCCGGATTCATACGAGAGGTGCACTATCCTACTTGGTTAGCAAATGTTATCATGGTATGGAAGGGGAGTGGAGCTTGGAGAATGTGTATAGATTACACTGATCTCAACAAAGCTTGCCCAAAGGATAGTTTTCCGCTCCCTCGCATCGACCAGTTAGTTGATACCACCTCTGGTCATCAGATGTTGAGCTTTATGGATGCCTACTCCGGCTACAATCAAATAAAAATGAATCCTGCTGATGAAGAAGCAACAGCTTTTCAAACAAACAAAGGATTGTACTGTTACCTAGTGATGCCCTTCGGGCTCAAAAATGCTGGAGCAACTTATCAGCGTCTCATGAATAAGGTTTTCAAAAGCCTTATTGGACGTATTATGGAGGTATACGTAGACGATATGTTGGTAAAAAGTCTGGAAAAAACCCAACATATCTCTGACCTGAAACAATATTTCCACTTATTAAGGCATTACAATATGCGACTCAACCCCGCTAAATGTGCTTTTGGAGTCGCTTCTGGAAAGTTTTTAGGGTTTATGGTAACCCATAGAGGAATCGAAGCCAATCCGGAGAAGATCAAGGCACTAAGGGACATGGTGCCGCCAAAGAACATCAAGGAGGTCCAAAGGCTGAATAGGAGAATTGCGGCACTATCTCGTTTCCTGGCACGTTCAGGAGACAAATATCTACCCTTCTTCAAGATACTTAGAGGCGCTCGTAGCTCCGGGTTTCAATGGACAGATGAATGTTAAGAAGCCTTTGAACAATTGTGAAAGTATTTGGCATCCCCGCCACTACTTTCTAAACCAATACCAAGAGAGAGATTGTATTTGTATATGGCTGTATCTATCCAAGCCATTAGTTCGGTTCTGGTCCGAGAAAAAAATGCTATACAACGTCCTATCTACTATGTTAGTAAGATTTTATCTGAAGTAGAGGGACGTTATCCTTTGGCAGATAAGACAGCATTGGCGTTAGTTTATTCCGCCAGAAAACTACGCCCTTACTTTCAAGCCCATTCAATTGAAGTTTACACGAATCTGCCGCTAAAAAGCATTCTGCAGAAGTTAGAAGCATCAGGCAGGCTTGTTAAGTGGTCTGTAGAACTGGGAGAATTTGATATCCACTACTTGCCTAGACCTGATATTAAATCTCAAGCACTAGTAGATTTCATAGTTGAATGCACCGTTCCAGTATCTGATGTACAATCGAGTGCTTCACCTTCTTCTCCATGCTGGACGTTGTACGTCGATGGAGCTTCAGAGAGTTCTGGGGCTGGGGCTGGAATTTTATTAATCTCTCCACAGAAGGTTACCCTTGAGTACGGGCTTCGACTCAAGTTCCCGGTAACCAACAATATAGCAGAATACGAGGCCCTTGTTGCTGGGTTGAGACTAGCAATTGACTGTGAAGTCCAGAACCTAATAGCCCACACTGATTCCCAACTAGTCGCCTCTCAGGTAGGGGAGATTTTGATATTCACAACCCACAACTGGCTCAGTATTGTAGCATTGTGAAGCTACTCTTAGCCCGTATAGGGGAGCATCAAATCATACATGTCCTCCAAGAATAAAATGCAAAAGCAGACGCTCTTTCTAAACTTGCTACATCAACAACGGGGGACATCTATAAGAGAAGATGTATCAAGGAAATCCACTTTCCAAGCATTCAGGATCCATGGGTCATACAGTCAATTGACGAGCCAAGAGAGACGTCTTGGATCGAACCCATCTTATCTTTTCTGAAAGATGGGGTGCTACCTGAAGATCCTATAGCTGCAATACGACTTCGGAGACAAGTTGCAAATTTCACCATTATCAGCAACGAGTTGTATAAGCGCTCCTTCATTGGGCCGTACCTCAAGTGTCTCCCACCATCAGAAGCTGATTACGCGCTTCGAGAAGTTCATTCAGGAGTATATGGAGAACATCTGGGAGGAAGAGCGTTAGCTTGCAAGATCATGAGATAGGGATTCTATTGGCCTACAATGAAATAGGATGCACTTGAATTCACATGAAAGTGTGAAAACTGTCAACTGCATTCTAACCTCACTCATACACCCGCTCTGGAGCTTGCATCCCTTCAAAGCCCCTGGCCTTTTGCCCAATGGGGAATTGATATAATGGGACCTTTTTCTATAGCGACTAGACAGCGAAAATTCATTATTTTGACTGTAGATTACTTCACCAAATGGGTGGAGGCGGAACCTTTGGCGAAGATTACTGAAGCAAATGTCAAGCAATTCTTATGGAAGAACATAATATGTCGCTTTGGCATTCCAGCAAAAATCGTCACTGATAACGGGACACAGTTCACCGGGAAGATCTTTACATCTTTTTGTAAGGATTTTCATATTCAGCTCATTCACACAGCTGTTGCCCATCCTCAAACTAATGGGCAAACAGAGGTTACAAACCGAACAATCCTGAAAGGGCTGAAGACACGCCTAGGGAAGGCCGGGGGGCAATGGGCCGAAGAACTCCCCAATATCCTATGGGCTTATCGGATCACCGCTAGAACTCCTACAGGGGAAACCCCATATAACCTTTGCTTTGGTACAGAAGCAGTCATACCGGTTAATATCGGAGTTCCTAGCCACAGAGTTCAGACTTTCGACTTCAAAAGTAATGAGGAGAAGCTTAGAGCAAATTTGGATCTCCTCCCAGAAGTAAGAGATGAAGCCTCACTCAGAACCGCTACATACCACCAAAGAGTTGCCCATCACTACAATCGAAGGGTGAAACCTCGCCCTATCACTATTGGGGACTTAGTACTATGAAGCATTGAAGTCGCTGTAAAAGACCCTCAGCAAAATAAGCTCTCCCCCATCTGGGAGGGTCCTTATTTGGTAGCGGCTATGGTCAAGCCTGGAACCTTCAAACTGAAGGATGCTGGTGGAAAAATGCTTCCCCGAACTTGGAAAGTGGGCAATCTTCGTAAATATTATCAGTAGGAGTTGATACTGCTATCTGTCTAAGTGTTATGTTTATATTTTATCTTCTCCTGTAGTCATGTTATAAAGTTTTTCGTACATCCCTTATGTGTTGATTATAGAAGAACTTTTTTCTTGTATCCCTAAGTTATTCTAGGGAACTGCTATCTCATATTATGAAGCAATATGATATTCACTTTGTCGTGATAATATTTCTTCTCTCCAAACTCTTTTTCTGTGATTCGAGAAGTACACAATCTATATTGTATCTCAATCACTGAATGATCAATCCCAGGGGGATTTGATCCGACCTCTTCCGTACAGGTTAATGTCATCAAGCAAAGGCTTTGACTGACAACCTCGGATAGGTCAAGTATCCTAGGAGGATATCTTGAATATCAAAATCATTTGATGATCAATCCCAAAGGGAGTTGATCTGACCTTTTTCTGGACAGGTTAAGGGTATCAAGCAAATGCTTTCACTAATAACCCCGGATAGGTCAAAATCTTTAAAGAAAGAGATGTCTCACATTTGTTCAAGTCAAAAGAGAGCTCACTAAAATTCAAACTGAAGTAAAACTAAGTGAATTTCATTCGCATGTGAGAAAAGAACATCAACAACTTCTTTATATATCACTGAACATCGAGTACACCAAATAGAAACAACGACATCGAGCATACATACAATCACTAGAAAGAAAGCAAAGTGATACAAAACAACATCAAAGACATCCTATAGAATCTCAGCATCATCCTCGTCCTCCTCCAAGGCAAAAGCTCGCTGCAACTCACTCTCCAGCTCTTCACCACCAGAGTCTGAAGAAGCATCACCAGAAGCCTGGCTAGGAGTCAACCCCTCGATCTCCGCTCCAGTCTTGCGATGTACTGTCCGATCACCCTTCATGAAGCCCCTGATGAAGCCATCCTCTACGCACTCTGCCTCCAAGGCCTTCACCTCCACGTCATAAATATGACTGCGAGCCTCCTGAATGTGGTCCTCAATAATGATCTTGAAAGCATAAGATTTCTTAAACTCTTCAATAACTGTTGACGGCAACTGCTGGGCCTCCTTCTCGGACAGTACACTCTGAAGCCTCTCATTCTCAGCCTCAAGGACTTGCTGAGCCTTTTCCTACTGCTTGATCATCGCTTGTGCCTCCACCAACTCTATATGCAGACGATCCATCCGTTCATTCTGAGAAGAGAC
This sequence comes from Dendrobium chrysotoxum, assembly GCA_019925795.1. NCBI lineage: Eukaryota > Viridiplantae > Streptophyta > Magnoliopsida > Asparagales > Orchidaceae > Dendrobium > Dendrobium chrysotoxum. The sequence continues at coordinate 6,030,292 of CM034307.1, forward strand.
TAAAGTGATCTTGTTCGCCAACTCTGTTCTACACCCCTCAAGCTGATCCTCCACCACCTTCATCTCCTTCACGTTACTGTCATATTTCTTCTTGTACTCTCCCTGAAGGTATTTAACCTTCACAAACTCTTTGTTCCAATCGTTTAGAGTCTTGGTCATTTCAAGCTTGAAATCAGAATACTGAGACAAAAAAATGTCAGAAATATATTCCTTAAGAAATGTAAAAAAGGAGAAAAAGTAAAGGAGAACTCACCAACTCCTCAGCCCGCCGGCGGCCAATGCACTGATGGTTCAACACGTCTTCTGGAATATATAACTTGGATGGAGAAACTCGAGGACCTTTGCCAACAACTGTCAAAATCTCATCTGCCTTCTTCTTCCTCGGTGCCTGCAGACCTTCCTCACTCCCTGGTCACTTGGAGTGGTTCTTTTGGGGAACCACTTCTTGAACTCTAGCAGACTTCTTCAACATTTGAGCATGTGATCTCCCTGCTTGAGTAGATAATTCGACCTTGAACAAGTACTCCTCATCTACATATCTACTCAAGTAACGCACCTCGTAGTATAGAGCATCTAAATCATGGAGTTTGAGTATCCTCAGCAAATCTTCTGCTCCAATGTGAAGGGGGACAGGTAGCTCTTTCAACTTCCCCCACTTCTCCTGAAGACCCCAATCATTCTGCACATAAAAGAAGTTGCTGATCCAACCTTTCGAGGGGTCTCGAGTGCGAATGTCCAACCACTTGGACCTGAATGAAATACGCCCCTGCGCATCGCTAAAGAGACGCCCCATCCGAGAAAGGCACTCTAAGGAAAGTACCACTCCACGGTCTCTAAAAAGCACGATCAGGCCCATCACGATCGACATTGCTCTGTAGGAAAATTGAGACAAGCATACCCCACAAATCGTCAGAATATCGATCAGTTCGGAAGAAGGAGGAAATCGTAGCCCCGCCCGTAGTCTAAATTCATACACCGTCACATATCCCGGGGGAGGGAAGCAGGCACGATCAGTTTTGGCCGGCACCTTCATCACCAAATCATTAGGAAAATGAAATTTTTTCCTAAATGAGATGAAAGAGTCCTCAGTGACGGTGGAAATCACATCGTCAGCCTTCGGCGCCTTTTGGGTCCTCTTTGAAACTTCAGATCGTTGGGCAGGACGGTCTTCTGAAGGATTTTTTGAGGAGGCAGGATCACCCATTTTGCTTCCTTTACCAAAGAGGGGCGCAAATCTAAGTAGGAAAAATCACCTACAAAAGACTGCGGAAAGCCTCCAAAGTAGGAAGAAAAAGGGAGGAGAAAAAGGGGGAAAGCCGCTAACTTCTGAGGGAAAGTCACCTACTTAAAAACGGTGGAAAGCCTCAGAATGCCAAAAGCTAGAAGGCCAGGAGAGGAGGAAGAAAGGAGCATTTTGTCCCCTACCCCAAGGGGTGTATTTATAGGATGAAAAGAGAGGTAGTTATTGAAGAAAAATGGGGAAAAATATTTAAAAATTGGAGGGAGAGGGCATCTAGAAGGAAGTTCGAATTTTTCTGAATTTTTTGAAATGTTTTCGGAATTTTTTGGAATTTTTTCGGAATTTTTTGGGTTTGAAAATTCCAAGTGGGCCCCACTTTTTAAAAAAATATATATATATATATATATTTTAAAAAATAACCGCGCGGTTCCGCGCGCGGACGCGCCGTTTGGCGCGGGCGCCGCCGGAGGCAGCAGCGGCAGGCGGCGGCCGGCCGGTTCGGTCGCCTATGCGTATCCGGGCCAGATTTTCGGCCCGGATGGTCCAAATCGGACATTTTTGGGGTCTCCGGACACGTTTTTCGACGTTCCGGAGTCAATTTTGGCACTTTCGGAGCTCAACGGGGCCTCTATGATTAGGTTCGAGCAAACATTTAATTTTTGGAACGTAATTTTTTGCAATTCGGCCAATGTAAAATACCGGAATAAGTATTTTCGGACTCATGGAGCTTCGACGTCCGAAAATAGGGGGCAACTGATATATCGCCAAAAAATCATCTTGATCGGGCACGAATCTCGAGGAAAAACTCAAGTTGGAAACTTCAAAAATTATTTCGGAGACCATTTAAAATTCGATTTCAGCAAGCTTATAGTCGAACTGAGCGTCTCGGAAATACGAACCCAACGACACCAAATTCGACTCAATCCGAGCCCAAATGAGTCCAAACCAAGTACCCGAAGCGCTGTTGGAAGCATCAAACAGCAATTTGAGTTATCAAACGGCCTCCGATTTTGACGAGCTTATAGTCGAATCGAGCGTCTCGACGAGACGAATACAACGAGCCCAAGATCGTAGAATTATGATATCATTAAGACCTTCAAATGCTTGATAAATGGTTCACGATCAAGGGATTCAATATCGGCCGTTCATCCGGATCACTCCCTATTTTCCCCTGATCCCTCACATATTTATGGGCTATGCCACTCCAGAAAAACTATAAATAGCCCCTCATTTCTCTTAAGAGGGGACCAAGCCAAGAAGAGAAGAAGAGAAGGAAGAGAAGAAGAAAAGAAGAGAAGTCTAGGAGGGAACAGCTCCACCGCCGGAACACCACCGAAGCACCACCGGGCACCCGAGGGACGCCGGAGCTCTGCCCGACACAGGAGCAATATCAGAATTCTGCCCGAAGCCAGAATTCTACCTGACGCCCGAGTGACGCCGGACTTCTTTCCAAGTGACGCCGGAATTCTGCTCGACACCCGAGTGACGCCGGAACTCTGCTTGGCCTTGTAACTGATACTCATTGTAATCTGATCGTCCTGAATTTAAAGGACGAATCAGCCTCGTGTATTTCAAATATAAAGGACGAATCAGCCTCGTGTATTTCAAATAACGCTAGTGGAATTCTTTCAACTGGGCGTGGCCCCGTGATTTTTTCCCTTTCCAGGGTTTTCCACGTAAAAATTCTGGTGTTACTATCTCAATTCTGTTTGTGTGCTGGATATACGTACAACGCTGAGACGGAAAATTAAAATCTATCGCCGCGTATATTTGAGTCCGCAACAAGCTTAAATTTGAATTGAAATATATTTAAATTTGAGTTGTCAATTTTATTACAAGGTTGGGATTAGATTCTCAGAGGTTGAGCTCTTATATCTTGAGCTTGTCTTAGAACCTAAGCCTAAAATGGGCACTAAAAATCAGTAGCCCAAACCTAGCTAATGCAATGTAGAATCTGGACTTATCCCGGCCTAGATTGGGGAGCTAATTAAACCACCTAAGTACTTTAAAATCATGTATTCGATCTTTTATGAAAGAGTGGGTAAGGACGTTTGATTAAATTAAGTTTGAGGAAAGAGGGTCAACATCTAGAGCAGGTCCTTATTTGGCCCCTTAACTTATGTTGGGTAATATGAGGCTTAAAGTAAATGTAATTAGAATTTTATTTGACTCTTTAATTGATTTCTAATGCAATGCATACTAGTTGACTCGATAAATATTTAAAATTTGAATAAAGCCATTTTAAAAAAGACTTAAAAATAATTTTATCTTAGAGATTGCACAGATTCTCTTTAACAGATCTGCACCCTCATAGGCTAAGTGGTATACTAAAACCCGCAGGCTGGGAGGTGCTTAACAAAGGAAAGAGAAATGCATAAAAAATGCTTATGTAAACTCCCGGCGATTCCGGGCTTACTTCTTAAAATCGTTAGAGTTGCTATGTTATCTTAAAAGATTTTAATTTAATTAAAGTAAAAAAATTTTGAGCATACCCATACGAGCCTTCGATCGGGTTCCAGGTTAAATCAAAATCGACATGTAAGCGCCAAATAAACTATGAAAAATAGGAAAACCTAATCATAATTAAAACAACTAATGCATCAAATCAAATTAATTAAAAAAATTCAAGAGTCCATGTGACAAGTGTCGCTTAATATTATAACTCAGAATTACTTGAAATTAAAAGTGGCTGGGTACCACTAACAATAACCTGTATTCTACTCCTAAGACTCAAGTGACTTTGAGAATGGGTATTCTCGTATTCAGTTCTTCATCCTTTTACGAACTCTTTGGATTGTTCGATCCGAATATCTAAGTGAAAAAAACTCCCCCTCCTTGAAGGGGTGTTTTCTTTTCTCATTGAATACTCAAAGTATTCTAATCTGAATCTTCAAATGAATAGGGACTCTCTCCTAAGGGTTATCATCATTCTCTTTGAATTTTAGATTAGATTTATGTCCCATCTCAAATATCACTTTACATTACTTAATTACAACTCAAATTTAAATCAAATACATTTGAAAATTTAAAAATCAAAAGACTAAGGAACACCTGCAAGGTTATCCTATGCAATTAGTATTTAGAATCAACATCTCAAGCAGTTATATTTGAAATTAAAATACTCAAATCACAATCATGTTTGGCCATGCTCTTTTAATTTTAAAAGGAGGTCTTAGCACAACATAGCACATGTAGAAAACATAGTCAATCTAAAGCTTTGATTTATGCTTTCCCCCTTTAATTTTAATACACTGTATGAGCATGGCAACATGCATAAGATTGAATTAATATAAATCATCCATAACCTAAGGGTAATCTATCGCACAATCAAATCAAAATATAGATTGAATAAAATTAAATAAACAATCAATTAATCTAAACGAGCAACCAACATGCAATGAAAATCATAGAAAACCTGGCACATAGAAGAAAAATAAACACCGGCTTAGCCTAAAACTAGAGTTGGTTGTCCTAGCAAATTATCCAAAGTGTGTGAGGTAGGCTGTGTGGTTTGTATATGTCCTATGCAGGGCAATTAATTAAAGTTGTTTAATGTTCTAGTTTGTGGAAAGGCTTAAAATTTTTTTAATTAAAGTTTAAATATTAATAATTTAAAATCAATTTTAAAATTTATTATTTTAAAGTTAAATGACTACCACCTTTGTTGCTGACTGAGACCGTGAAGTTTATTTCACTTCATTGGGGCTAACTTAATAGTCTCATAGGTCAGGGTTACCTAGTGGTAACTAGTATATTTAAGTGAATTAAATTAATTAAAGTTTGAAGGTTGATGAATTTTAATTAAGATTGATTAATTGATGATTTTAAAGTTTAAATTACTTGAATTTTTCATTAACCGATTGGTGGCTATTTGTAGTTTGAAAGCGGGTTTTGAAAAGTTTAATTTTCTTTGGGAAATTTAAATTGATGTTAAAATTTTTAATTCTAAAATTGAACATCCCGTTAGAAAAAATATACCACCTCGGGAGGTGGAAATAAAATTTCAGGATGGGGTTCAGATTTAGAATTATAAATTCTATCTTGAATATCATAACCAGATTTAAGAGAGAAACTTTGTATGGCCCCGAAGGGTCAAAATAAAGTTCAATCAAATATCAGGCTACGATAATCAAGGGAAGTGATCGTTAATTTTATATTCGAATTCATCTTAACAAAAGATATATTTCCCCAAATGGAGAAAATATCTTTCGTTAACAATCATTCGAACATAACGATAACGATAATTAATAATTTAACTTTTCCAAATAAGACTAATTGAGTTTTGAAAATCAATTTTGAAAAATTAGATATGGGTTCAAAATCTCCTACGAGCGCAAGTCCTCATAGTTAATTACATCGTGGAGATCGAAGTCCCCTATGAAAACTCTCGATTAAAATAACGGCATAAATTTTGTTTAGGGATTTTCTAGGAATGATATCAAAGAGATGAAATTGGAATTTCAAATGGGATTGGAGCAAGATTGAACATTTATTTTGGAATCAAAGGAAGAAGAATAGGAAGTACTTTAGGATTCTGAAAATAATTCAGAAGTGTCCCATCATGACTAAGTTTTAGGCTTTAGATTTTAGATTGAGAGAAGATTTAATTTGAGTTGAGCATTTTATTAAAAATTTGGGATTATATTCCCAGAGGTTGGGATCTTATGACTCAAAAAAAATCTGCCCGGGATCCTAACTCTAAATTTGGACACTGAAACACAATAGTCCGAACCTAACTAATGTAGTGCAAAACCTAGACTTACCCTGGCCTGGATTGGAGAGCCAGCTAACCACCTAGGTGATTAAAATTTATGAGTCAAATCATTTTGATGCAAGAGTGGTAGGATATTTTTATTAAAGTTTTTTAGAGTTGGGGCCGACATCTAGAGATTGTCCTAAGTGGCCCTTGGACTTATATTGGGTGAAAATGCTAAAATAAATACAACTTAAATTTTAGATTCACTTTTTTAATTGATTACTAATGCAATGCATGCTGATCGACTCGATTAAATGCTTTAAAATGGAATGAAGCAATTTTTTAAAAAAAAGCTTAAAAATAAATTTTATCCTAAAGATGCACAGATCCCCTTTGACAGAACTACACCCTCATAGGCTAGGTGGTCTGCTAGAACCCGCAAGCGGGAAGGTGCCTAACAAAGAAAAAGAATAATGCAGCAATTATGAAATGAAAACTCCGGGCAGTCCCAGGCTTACTTCTTAAAAGCGTTAGAGTTTCTATGTTATCCTAAAATTTTTTATTAAAGTTTAAGTAGAAGAATTTTCGTACCCTCACGAGCCTCCGATCGAATTCAGGCTAAATTAAAAAGAACGACATGCAATCACCAAAAAAACTAAGAAAATCAGGCAACCTTATACGCAATCAAATCAAATTAAAATATATTAAATAATCAAACTAATTAAATAAATGTCCATAGGTAAATTGTCTTGCTTATTACAACCCAGATTTACAGAAGTTAAAAGTGGTCAGGCACCACTGACAACAACCCGGATTCTAATCATAATACAGACCCAAGTGACTTTGAGTGAAATATTCTTTGCCTTCAACTCCTCTGTCTTCTCCTCTTTGAGCTCCTTGGATTCTTCATGGTTGGATACCCAAATGGAAAAGAGAACACTTTCTTCGAGGGGGAGGTTACTCTTTCCACTTTGGATAGTAAAGTAATCCAAATTTGGAGTTCCAAATGGATAAGGATTATCCCCCAAAGGGGTATCCTTTCCTCTTTAGAATCCAATCTTTGGATCTATGTATCTCAAACTCAAAATGCTACTTTCACAACTCAATACTCAAATAAATTACATAAATATGAAAATGAAAATTCTAGACTCTCCTGCAGGGTTATCCTAAGCATTTAAATATTAAAATACATCCCAAGAAGTTATATATATGTGCATATAAAAGTAAACACACTTGGCCACGCTCTTTTTATTTGGAGGCTAAGCAGCTGAAGCACCTGTAGTATTTATATTTATTATTTATTTAGCCCCCTTTATTACCCTACACGAGCGAGGCCACCTGCAGAAAATTCAGTGAGCATCCAGATCGTTCCTAACCTAAGGGTAATATAGTCGCCCATTACATCAATCCATATAGTGCAGTAAAAGTAAACAAACATATTAATCAATTTCAATCACAACATGCAATGAAAACTCGAAAAACCCAGCACACAACAGAAAAGTAAACACCGGCCTAGCCTAGATCTAGAGTTAGTTGTCCTAGCAAATCATCTAAAGTGTGTGTAGAAGGTCTTATGGCTGTGGTAGATCCTAGGATGGGTAATTTGTTGAAGTTGTTTAATGTTTGAGTTTATTAAAAGCTAAATGAGAGCTTTATGTTTGAGTTTAAGTATTACTGTATTAAGGCTTAATTTAAATACATTTTAATTGTTAAATGATTGCTACCTTTGTTGCTCACCGAGGCCATGAAGTTTATTTCATCTTCCTTGGGGCTAAGTTAATAGCCTCGTAGGCTCTGGTTACGAGTAGCAATCGGGGTTGATTAAGTTGATTTAATTTATTAAAAATTAATGATCAATTAATATTAATTAATTGAATTAATTACTGATTTTAAAAGTTAAATTATTTTATATTTTCCATCAACAGGTTCGTAGCGTTGTGCCACCAGGCTCGAGAAACCAGGCCTCCTTAGAACACTTAGCCCCGCAGCCCGGAATAATCCATCCTAAAAACCTTGCTGATGTAGTTGAATTAAGGGTTTTAATTGGGTTAAGTAATTAAAACTTAATTTTGATGTTTAACACTCCATTGAATCCATTCGTGGTGTTGTGCTACCAGGCTCGAGGAATCAGGCCTCCTTAGGATACTTAGCACCGTAGCTCGGAGTAGTCCATCCAATAAACTTCATCTTTGGAGTGGTTGTTATGTATTTGAGTGTTGGTTGAATATTTTATTAATTAAATCAAAGTTTTTTGGATTTTTGATGAATTATTGGATTTTTAGGATTTATCAAAATTATTTAATTATGTTAATTAAGGGTCAAAAGTTGACTTTTTAAATTAAAGTTAATTTTATAAGTTTCAAATTTTTTAATAAATATTAGACCTTATAATAAATTGTTAGACTATTAGCACACTCAATTTGGAGTTTTCTATGAAAAGTTATTATTTTTTTAAGTTCGGGCCTAGATTTGAACTACGGTTGACCAAAAGGTTGACTTTTTGACTTTGACCAGATTTTGGAGGTTTGACATTTTTAGAAAATATTAGACCTTAATTGGAGTTGATTGACACTAAGTTTGTTCAATTTGAATTTTTCTGTAATTAGTTATGCATTTTCAAAGTTTTAGTAATTATTAAATTTTTAAAATTGTCTAATTAGGGAGGTTTTGATCATTTTGATCCAAACTCATCCCAAACTGAATGGAATCAATCCCAAAGGCCAGGAATGACCCATGGGAGTGTCTCGAAGTGTTTGAAAATTATTTTGAATTTTTAATTATTTTTAATTAATTAATTTAATTAATTATTAATTTTCATTAAAAGTCAAATTAAAGTTGAATTAGGAGTCTAGTCAAAGGGTTTTTATTTTTTCTAGGTAGAGGCCTAAGTTTTGGACAATTGAATGTATTATTTGTAATTTTTGGACTTAATATGGATTTATTATATTTTTTTGAATTTTCTGGGTCCTAAAAAGGGCTGAAGTTTTGGATAATTAATTTTCTAACTTAATGTTCTCCAAATTCAATAAAATTTGAACCTAAGGTTCATCATGTCACTAAGTTTTCTATGTTCAGGTTTCACCCTTATTGGGTGTGTGTAGAATCCCCTAGGAATTTCCTAAATTTTTAAGACTTTTTCTTAATTATTTTCCCTAGGTGTCTCTACTGTTCAAATAGGCTTGAAATTTGGTGTGTCTAACCCTGATACATGTACAATCATACCACACAAATTATGCAACCTAATTCTACAAAAAAATAGAGTTATGAATTTTCAAAGTTTTGGATCCAAAATGGACCCATTACTTTTAAAATTCACATCACAGCAATTCAATAGATATCTGAACCTAAGAAAATTATAGTGCATGCCTAAGATACCCAAATACCTTCCACCAAAATTTGGGGCTCAATTGACCACTGGATTGTGAGAAAGTCACAAAAAACTGATTTCAAAGAAATAGAAATATCTCACAATCCAGTAATCAAATCAACTTAAAATTAATTTTACTAAATACTAGGCTAAATTATCTTTCCAACGAGCCTAAAAGCACTCCATTTGGTGGAGAAATGAATTTACTATGAATTTTGAAATTTATGCCTATTTTTTAAAATTTTTAAGTCTATTAATAACCGGCGCCAATCATTGGCAATGACCGGCGCCAAAACGGAGGCGGAGTGTGGCATACGAAGTGCTGTTTATCAACCACCTATCCATGCCATCATTAACCCCGAGCCGTCCGATCGAGAAAGATAGAAAATCGGACAGCCAAGATCGATCAAGGCCGTTTTAGTTCAAAATGAACTAGAAAATTAAAATACTCATAAATTTCAAAATACTCATCAAAATTTAATGAAATTTGAAACATAGGCTCATGGGAACATGAACTTTCATTACCTAGAGTTTGGAGACCCCATGCAATAAAATTTTGAGCAGTTTCAAATTAAAATTTAAACTTAAAATGAGCATAACTTACAATCCAACCATCAGATTTTTGAGATCTTGGGCTCATTGGAAAGCTGCAATGGTCATCTACAACTTTGATGAAGACACCAAGAGCTAGATCTTTCTAGATCGAAATTTATGTTGGAAAATTCTCTCTCTCTCTAGAATGCTCTCTCCTCACTAAAATAGTGATTTGAGGCTTGAAGATTGTGGGAAGAGGCTTGAGAAAGCCTTAGAAATGATTGGAGAAGATGGGAAAGGGTTTTGGAAGGTTGAAGGCTGGAGGAGAGTTGAGGGAGAGTTGAGGGAGAGTGAATAATGAAGATTCTCTCCCTTAGGTTAGGTTTCTCCCACCTTAACATTTGGCTTTTGAATTGGATGGTCTTGATTTATTTGGAGGGAGTTTGGATGAATGACAAGTGTCCCCTAAGCTGCCCAAAGCTAGGGAATAGAGTTGGTGGTGAGTGTGACCTCTCTTGGTCCATGGGAAAGGGGACCACAAGCTTTTTCACCCATTTGGATGAACCAATGCTTGGATTGGTTTAGGGTGTTGGATTAGGGCTTCTTAAGAGAGGAAATGGGTCACTTTCTTATCAGGTTTGAGCAGATTTTGGATTAAGCCATGGATTGCCAAGGTGGCTTGGTGATGTGGCCATGATTTGACATCTTTCCATAGGCTTAAAGGGGTTTGGAGAGAGTTTTGACTCCTCCAAATGGGTTGACCAAGTCAACCCAAGGGGAGCTTGACTTGAAAAGCTTTGGACATGTCAAGAGTGTCCAATTGAATGATTTTGAGCGATTGATTTGATTTAAAATGGGTTCAAGCATTGAAATTGACCTTAATGTGGGTTAAGGGTTGATTTGGTCAACCATGATTGACTTGGTCAACCTGGTCAAAACATGGGTTGACTTTGGGTAAAAATGTTCAAATGAGTATTTTGAGATCAATGGAGGTGGTTTCATATATTGGTAAGGTCATTTGGATTGAAATTGACATTTGAAACCTTAAGGGGTATTTTTGGTCAACCTTGGTTGACTTGGTTAACCAGGTCAAACCAAGACTTGAGTTTGGGTCTAATGTATTTATAATGATATTTATGATCCATTGGAATAGGTTTTGAATATTGATATGGGAAGGTCATGTTGAACTTTGGGGAAAAGACCAAAAATCCATATAAAGGGCATTTTGGTCATTTTGACCCCTAGTCAACACTGGGTCAAACTAGGTCTGAAAAAGTGAAATTTACTGGTCAACCAATCATAGTAAAAGTCATGACTATGATTGGAGGGTTTGGAGAGGGTCCCAAGGTCAAATTGCTCTGGATGGCAAGTCTAGTGACATAGGATGTAACTAATTGAAGGTTTTGCAGTATTTGGGAAAAGATTCAGTTTGAGGGGCTAGGAGTGTTGGATTGAGCTCAAATTTGGAGAATTGGTCTCAGAGACATGTCTGGACAATATGCAATTAACGGATCATGATTTGGAGGTCACTTGACTAGGTTTCTAGGTGACAGAAAGTTCACCCAGAAAGGGTTTCAAGACCTAGGTCCTTGACCTTAAAGGTTTGATTTGGAATGTTGGATTTGGGTTGGATTTAAGAGTTAAATGGTTGACCTTGAACCATTCATATCAATGGAAATCAAATGAATGATTGAAATTAATTGGATATGATTTGAAATTTGATTGAATGTTGATTGAATGCTAGATTAAAGATTAAGCTGAAAGGTAGAGCTGGGTTTAATTGGGATTGAATTGGGTCTTTATTAGAACCTTTATGACTGAGGGGTGGACACCTCCCCATCATTAGATCACTAAAAAGAAACCCAAGTGGGCCCTAGTGACCTCATATAAAAATGAGGTCAACAGTGGCATTTCAAAGGCTTGAGGAATTAAGTCTCCTTAGGACACGTAGCCCCGCAGTCCGAGATAGTCTAACTTAGAAACCTAGTTAATATAATTGGATTAAGGATTTTAAGTTTATTTAAATCATTAATAATCAATTAATTTTAAGATTTTAACACTTCATTGAATTTATTCGTGGTGTTGTGCCACGAGGCTCGAAGAACCAGGCCTCCTTAGGATATTTAGCCCGCAGCCTAAAGTAGTCCATCCTAAAAATTTTATCTTTGGAGTGATTGTTATGTATTAAAGGGTTAATTGAATAATTTTAATGTTGATTGATAATTTCTGGAATTTAAGATTGATTCTCAAATTTTGGAATTTTTTGTATTATTTTAATGTATTAATTAAGGGGTCAAAAATAGACATTTGGATTTAATTAGATTTCGAGAGTGTTGATATTTTTGTTACATATTAAACCTTTTGGTGAGCAATTAAGCTTTGAGTTTACTGGATTTGGAGCATTCTATAATTAATTATGAATTTTTTATGTTTTGACTTAAGGTTGATCGGACTGTTGACGTTTTAAATTTGAATGATTTTTTGTGGTTTAATATTTTTAATAAACATTAAACTCCAAATGGGGTGCAATGCCTTTGAGTTTGCTCAATTTGAAATTTTTTGAATTTAGTTATGATTTTTAAAAATTTTAGGTATTTATTGGAATTATTAAAATTATTTAATTAAGGGGCTTTTATTGATTTTACTCTAAATGAACTCCCAACTCCTTGAAATCAACTCCAAAGGTCAGGAATGACCTAAGGAGAGATTCTCAAGTGTTTGGAAATTTTTTAGAATTTTAATTTTTTTAATTAATTAAATTAATTAAATATTAAATTTCAATTAAAATTAAATTAAGGTTGAAATTAACGTCCAGTTAAGGGGCTTTTATTTTTCTTTGATTAAGGGCTGAATTCTAGTCAGTTAGAGATATTATGCGTATTTTTTGAATTTAAATTATATTTATTAAAATTTTTAGAAATTTTAAGGCTTAATTAAAGGATTAACTTTGTTTTAATTAATTAAGTGGCTTAATAATTTTAAAAATTGCTAAGAATTTTTCTATAGGCTGGAGATGTCACAAAATTTAAATGTTCAAAGTCTCAAGTCAATAGGGAGTGTACCCTAATTATTAAAATTAATCTAAGCTTTCTAAGTATGACCTTAATTATTGTCCTTAATGATGTCACTAAGTTATATATGATCAAATCCATGTTTCACTAACCCTTAACATATATGTATACATCACACATATGCACAATCAAATTCTAAATCTAAGAGAGTATATGCTAAGTGCGAGTATGTTCATCCTAAGCATGCAAGGACTAAACAGAAGACATGTAACTAAAGACTAGATTTAGTGAACAATCAAGATATAATTATTCACTAATCATTCACATCAATTCTATTCATATAGGTTCAATCCATATCTAAAGTTTCAAGGGATATCTCAAACACTCAAAGATATTATATATATATATATATATATATATATATATATATATATATATATATATATATAATATAAGTATTTAAATTTAAAATTTAAAATATTATAAAAATAATTTCAAAACAATTTTAGAGATCCTCTGTTATTTAAACTAATTTGAAAATAAATTTTAAATATGAAAATATTTAATATAATATTTAATTCAATATTAATCAAATATTAAAAATATTTAAGAAATGCAAAAACTTTAAAATAAATTAAGTTTTAAATCTTAAAATTAATTTTTAAATTAAAATATTAAAAATTCTAAATATTTTGATATATTATTTGTATTTTTTTTATTTAATTTAACTTTTAAAGTTTACAGCAATTAAATGCATTTAAAATAATTCAAAATTAATTAAAATTTAAAATAATTCTTAAATTTAATTTAATTAAATCTTAATTATTTTTGAAATTTTAAATTATTAAAAAAAATTGTTTGAATTTCAAAATTATTTGAATTTAATTTCAATTAAATATTAATTAAAATTAACTTAAAATATAATATATATATTAAATTAATTTAATTTCAAATTAGAATATTTTGGAATAATTCTTTAAACTTAAGATATTTTGAAAATATAAATTATTTAAATATTAATTAATTAGTTAATTATTTGAATAATATAAATTATTCAAGTTATATTAAATATTTTTGAATTAATTTGAAATATTTAAAACAATTTTATAACTTAATTAAGATATCATAAAATAAAATTTTGAATTAAAAAAAATTAGGTTAAAATTAATTTTAATTTAATTAAATATTAAATGTTGAAATTATTTTAAAAGAAAAATATTTTAAATTTGATTTTATATTAAAAATTAAATATTTTAAATATTTTGTATCTGAATTTTTTTTAAATATATTAGAATTTAAATCTTTGAAAATAGTTAAGTTAATCTTTAATTAAATATTAACTAAAAAACTAACTAATTAAATATTTTAAATGAGTTTAAAAAAAATCCAAATATTTTAAATGTCCTCTCTGATTTGAAATGATATTAAAATAAACTTGTTTTAAATTTTTGAAACTAATTTAATTTATTTTAATTAATTATAATTAAAATATCAAACTTTAAATATTTTAAAATTACTTAAAATATATGGACTATTTTAACATAATTTTAATTTTAATTAAAAGAAATTAAAATTCTGAGAATTTTAATGTATTACACTTAATTTTATGATTGAAATTAGATTTTTGGTGATTTAATGAAATTTTCTAGATTAAAAAAGGATTTAAAATTAATTAAAACAGTTTTAATTAATACGCTGCGCATCGGCCTCTGATTGGCCACTTAAACCGTGGCCAATCAATGACAATGATTGCGCCACCGGCAATCATTGCCAATGATTGCAGCGGCGCGGAAATAAGTGTCGTAGCACTTAACCACGTAGGCTCGGATCCTTCGTCGTCCAATCTTCCACAGTTGAAATGAACGGTGATGATCGAGCCAAACGACGCTTCGACTCAACGAGGGGCAGCACGATCGGATGAAATGCAAGAAGACAAGATCGCAGCTGTTGATCAGAGAAATCAACGGCTGAGATCTTGTACAGTTTAACGAGACTACGATTAACGCCCTAAAATTATAAAACGCCTCGTTCTCCAAAAATACTCAATTAAATCGTTTAAAAATTGAATCATGGATAGAGTACATGAACAAATTTAATGTGGAATCAAAAATGCGGTTTAAAAAGCACTTATCAGAAAGATATTTAACTTGGTGTGTCCTAACTAGGGTTAAGCTTTTTACCTAATCCAAATGGTGGATTCTGAAGGTCTTTGGCTCTTTGAGCTTCTAGACTATCCACGCAAGTTTTCCAAGTTGAGAGTGCGTTCCAAAAGCACTAGATCGACCAAACAAAGCCTTGGACTGAGTTGGCATGAGTTTGCCGAAAAAGCTTGCCGTCGGTGAGGTTTTGCTGGTGGATTTTGAGTGGGGAATGTGTGGGGAATTCAGGGGAGCTTGAATGAGACAGGAGAAGGCTATGGAGGCTGAAGGCAAGTGGGAGAGAGTTGGAATTAGAATGAGAGCTCCAAATGAAGTTTTGCCCTATTCAATCCTCCCCAGGTCGAATGGAGGGCTAGGATCGATTTGGAGGGTTACTAAGATGCTTCCATCTGTCCAAGGGGCGGTGAGAGCATAAGGAGAGGATGGGTGAAAGGACATCCTATGTGGAAAGTCCATTTTGTCTCATATAGGCACATGGGTGTGATAGCAGCCACTTGATCTTGATCTAAAGGCTAAGAGGAGCTCTAGGAATATTCCAAAAGTTACCTGCACAGTTGGGATTGAAAAGGTTTGAAATAGATGCCATGTCATCAAGGATTTAAATGGTTTGAAGGTTCCTTGACCATTTGTTGACTGGTTTAACCAATCAACAGGTCAAATAGGGTGATGTGGCATGCAAGGTGGCACCAAAGGTTGATTGGACTGGTCCCTAAGGGCTTAGGATTAAATACTTGAAATTTGGAAAGGTATTCAAGGCGGTTTGACCAAGTGTGGGCATGTTGACTTGGTCAACTTGCTTGGACTTGATTGGCCCATAATTAGAAAATATTTAGGCCATGATTAGAAATTAATTTAAGGTTTGAAATGGGTTGGGTAGTTTAAATGGGTTGGAATAACTTATTTAAAGTCTTAAGAGACACTTGGGTCAATCTAGGTTGACCCAGGACCTGGGTTTGAGCTCAATGGGCTTGAAATGATAAATGGGATCTGGTAGAAGTGGTTTGAGGGGTCAAATTGATCATTTGATTCAAAACACCTGTTTGGGCCCTTAATGGGTCATTAGGTCAACTTAGGTCAACTTAGGTTGACTGGTCAACCATGTTGACCCAGGAGCTGGGTTTGGGCTCAACAAGTTTAAAATGATATTTTGAGTCTATTGGAGGTGTTTCCAGGGTTTGAGGAGGTCAACTCAGTCAAAATGACTGTTTGGAGCTTAAAGGACCTGTTTGGTCAACCTAGGCCCTATGTTTGGGTTCAACGTGTTTGGTTTGATATTTGAAATCTGTTGGAAGTGATCTCATGTAATTTGGTGGTCATTTGGTTTGAAATAGGTATTTAAACCGTTAAGGGGTATTTTAGTCAAAATAGGTTGACTTGGTCAACCAGGCTTGACTAGGGTTTGGGCTTGAGTTCGTTGTAATCCTAATGGTGATTAGGATGCATTAGCAGTTGTTTTGAGGCTTGATTTAAAAGGGACAAGTTAAATTTTAGAGAAAATTTCAAAATTTCCCTTAAAGGGTATTTTGGTTATTTTGACCCCTGATCAACTGTGGGTCAAAGTGGGTCAACCAAAATGCAGTTTAATGATTGACAAATCATGATCAAGGGTCTGGATATGATTAGAGGCTTTGGGGGAAAACTCTAAGATCAGATTTCACTAAGTGACAGGTCTAATGGCATAGGCCATAAATATTTGAAGGTTTATAGCCTTTAGATTTCAATCCAGTTTCTGGGGTTAGAGACCTCAAAATGAGCTCAAATTTGAAGGGCTGCCTCTAGAGATATGTTCTATCAATATACAACTGATAGACTCTGAATCAGAGGTCATTTGACTGGAGTTTGAAGTGTTTGAAAAATCCCTGGAAAAGGCTTTCAAGACCAAAGCCTTTGGGCTTGGTTTTGGTCTGTATTTCTGGACTTAAGCTGGATTTTTGGATTTGAATGATTGGGATTAAATTATCCAACATTTATGATCATTTGGGTAATCATAAGTAATTGGACAGGGTTAAAGCTGGATCAGAGGCAGGATAAAGGTTATTGACCTCATTTTTGTTGTTATTTGTCCTCGAGCGCATCCAATTGAGTAGATCGAGCCTCATCGAGCTCGATTCGACTCGGGTTGGTGCCAATTTAGGTTTTATTTTTGTTAATTTAGTTTGGCCGAGTTGGGTCAAACCCGAACTAACCTGAGTTTGATCAAATTGTGTCCAATTTGAACCTGATTTCAGCCCAATAAGTTCAATTTAATTCTAATTAAAGCTTAATTGACTTTCTAAGCAATTTGAATCATATTCCTAAATCAAGAAATAAATCTAACAGTCTTGATTTCCCTTGAAACTCGAAGCCTGCCACAGCTCAAATGGCCCAGTCGCGTGATAGTCTATTTTGAAGCATGTCCGAACAACCTCGACTGGAGAGGATACGGAGGAAGCCTTCTTCTTTCACGCATGGGGAAATCGAAGCAGGAGCCAAATCCTTCGGCAAAGCCTTCTTGAGGGACGACAGGGAGGAGTCTTCTGGGATTGACATTAGAAGCCGAGGAGCTCTTAGACAAGGGATTCGATTCGGACTTTTCCTCCCCCGCTCTCGATCTCTCTCCATGTTCGCAAAGAGCCTAGGTAGAAACCCCCTTCCCTTTAGATCTCCCGTTCGAAGACTTCAGGAAGAAGCTCCATGCCCCGTCGCCTCCCTTCCCTTGCCCGAATCCAGACCAAAGCAGGTTTACTTCGCGCGCCCTAGGAGATCGACGCCAGTCCCTCCATCTCGTCCGTGAATCCAAGTTGAAGCATTCGACTACGGGTGTTGGTTCGGATCCCTTCCCCTAGCCGAGCCCAGCTCTCACCAGTAGATATACCTTCATCCCTCCTCTTCTTCTTTTTACTTTTTTTCTTTATTCTTCTCCTTCCATTGCTTCTTCTTCTTCTTCTTCTTCTTTCAAATTTCTCTCAACTCATTCTTCTTCCACATCTCAATCTCCTTCTTCTCTTCCTATCCTCTTCATATACTTGGCAACGATTGTTCATACACTTTTGTTGAGGTTTATGTCATGATTATCTTAAGCTGACTTTTGTTTTGTTATGAGATATGGAATAGGTGTCATTAATGCCAAATCTTTGGTTTCATATTCTTCCTTGCTTAAGTATTGTAAGTTCACCATATGATGAAATGCTTCAAAGAGATTTTTCTTATGTTGAAGCTTTGTTTTAATGAAATTGAATGGTTGATCTTATTTTCTTTTCCTTCGAACTCGTCAAGATGGCTTTAATCTCTATTGTGATGAGTTTAGAAATGCATCCACCATCATTGTCTGTTGCTTAGCTTTGTCATGTTTATTTAATTGTTGAATGATGCTTCAACGCTTTGAGAGAGGATAAGAGTTATTGTTAGCTATGGAATAATCTCATGAGATATATGCAAAATATATATTGATTTATATTACTTGAAAGAAGAGTTTGTTTGGTTATTTTGTATATGAGGTTTATACTCATCCATGAGTTGCATCATATGATAGATGATTTGAAATTTCATGTATAAATTGTTAGGGATCATGAGGGGTCATGCTATCCTTTGGCAAAATATGTATGCAAAGTATATTTGTTAATGCTTATTGGGAATTAGTTTCATAATTTCATTTTTATTTCCTATTCATATGAGTTATGATTGATCAAAAATATGCTTATCTCAATAGGAAGGAAACATCACTCAACGCTGATACATTTCTAAACTTATAAACTTTGGTGGAGGCTTGTTGGAGTGTGCTTATGAATACCAACATTACTTTGAATAATGGATAGTTTGCTTGGATTCTCATAAAAAAATCTAAGATATTTTCCTTTGATTGGTTTATTTGAGCCTTGCCGATACTTGATTTTCGCGATAAATTTGAAAATAAATATTTTGAACCTTCGTGGCTTTGTTTGCATTGGAGCTTCATACGGAAGCTATAGATATGAGAATTCCATGCTTTCAAAGTTGTATTCGTTCCATAAATGAAGGCTAGTCTAGGTTTGTTTACATGTTAGTATCCTTTGATTCGCGATTTACTCTTATAAAATGGGCCTTGTGGGGTTTATGCTTTGTCACCATGAGCCAGATTCAATGAGAATTAAAGAAAAATTAATAAGAATAAAAATTTGATAACTTCCTTCTATATACATTCATGGTTACTTGATGTATCTCAATGAGATCAGAAAACTTTCATATGTTTTATGATTCATTTGCAAGTGCAATCTATTTCAATACAAATTCATGTTGGAATAGTTCTCTTGGAGCTATACTTGGTGAAATGATAAATTTGAGAGTGAGTGTTACGAAATTTTCCTTCTCTTGGAGCAAACTTTATAAAATTCCGGGATTTTCCTTCCCTCTTGCAATTAGGAATGACAATGAAATGTTCTTTTTGAGACTATATTTCTACGTTAAAGCTTTGGGAATTCGAAATGCATGTTTTCCTTCAAGAGAAGTATAGTGGTTCTTGATCTCTTGAGCTATATTTTGTTACAACAAGCAAGATATATGATTGTCAAGTGTTTTTCCCAAGTTCTTGAGCTATTGAGCTTTGATTTACTAAGTGGAGTAGGGCTGTTTTTCTTCTTTTCAATATGATGATATTGATTTTGAATTCTTGGCAAGTAATGGTTGTGTATTTGATATTAAAAGTGGAATCTATTTGTATTGTTGCAAATTTTTTGTATGCTTCATGTTTCAATTTTGAAAGTGCATAGTTTAAATGCAAGGTTGTTTGCTTTATGTTAAAAGGTTCATGAGTTATTTGGAGAGGTACAGGAATGTTGGAGAGTATTGTGTTTATTCATATATCTTTAGTGAGTATGCATAAGTCCAGAAGTGTTGGAGAGTTTTTCATGTGTTTCGAATGGGAGAAGCATTGTCTCCTTGAAATGTGATTTGTGCTCTATGTTGGTTAGAATGTTTCTTGAATTTTGGAGAATGAATTGGCATCAAATTCTCTCCTTATGATGGCATTTTAGTCAAGTTTCAAAATACAATAAGTTGGTTGCTTGTTGCTTAATTTGGAGAAATATAACTTTGGCTTTCGTCCTCAAACATGCATGGTTTCATCAAGATAGCTTTGGTGGGAATGTGAGGGATAATTTGGCATATCTCTAAAACTACATCTATGAAATTCAAAAGCATATTCTCTTACACTTCTTTAGTCACTTGACGATTGCAAGTTTTTGAGAGATTGTCTTGCACTAACTTGTGTTGTGTAGTTGATTTGGAAAGAAGGGTGTGGGTTTGTTTCTTTTCATGAGCAAAATGGGTAGCTACTCGAAAGGTTTCTTATTAATTTTGGTAGAATGGGGTATGTTAGAAGGTAAGCTTGTTTGGGTGATCATTGGGAAATGAAGTTTTAGAAAGAAAATGATAGTTCTCATTCTATGTTTCTAGAAAGAAAATGATAAGTTTGAGAGTGAATGTTATGGAATTTTCCTTCTCTTGGAGCAAACTTTATAAAATTCCGGGATTTTCTATCTCTCTTGCAATTAGGAATGACAATGAAATGTTCTTCTTGAGACTATATTTTCTTTAAAGCTTTGGGAATTCGAAATGGATGTTTTCCTTAAAGAGAAGTATGGTGGTTCTTGATCTCTTGAGCTATATTTTGTTACAACAAGCAAGATATATGATTGTCAAGTGTTTTTCCCAAGTTCTTGAGCTATTGAGCTTTGATTTACTAAGTGGAGTAGGTCTATTTTTCTTCTTTTCAATATGATGATATTGATTTTGAATTCTTGGCAAGACATGGTTGTGTATTTGATATTAAAAGTGGAATCTATGAGTATTATTGCAACTTCTACTACTACACTTCTTATGCCTTGGTGTGAAACTGGAAAAGTATATGAAATGGGAAGTTCAAAGAGCAAACAACCGAACCGGTATCCAAGCCTGAAAAAAGGTACGTTAATATTTTAATTACATTTTATTTTAATTATTTGCATAATTGATATTAACTTGCACTAATACAATCTTCTTTCTTTTTTGTATTGATTAATAACACACATAGTTATTAAAAGATGAATTTGAACATAAACCTAAACTAAATCTAATTAATCTATTAATCACCCCTCAATAAAACTAAACTTGAAAGACATAAGCTAAATCAAGAGAATAAATCTAACCCGAACTTGAAAAGATTTCTAAAATCCAAACTCTAATTCATTAAACCTCCTTATAATTAATTACACACCTAGTCTAAAATCCCCCTAATATTGAATGCAAATAAATTAAAACTTAATTAACTAAATGAACAAAATAAGAGACTTATTAGGAGTTCAACCATCACCGAAAATCTCTAAATCTAATAATTCACCTAAAACTTAATGAAATCATAAATTAATCTTTTAAATCAATCAATCAACCCCTTAATACACAACAAGCACTTCAAAGATAAATTTTTTTAGGATGGACTACTTTGGACTGCAGGGCTAAGTGTCCTAAGGAGACCTGGTCCTCAAGCCTGACGGCACAATGTCATGAATGGATTTAATGGAACGTTAAATTTTTAAAATTAATTGAATGTTAAAGATTTAACTAAATAAAAATTCTTAATTTAACTATATCAACTTGATTTTTATGATGGACTACTTCGGGTTGCGGGGCTAAGTATCCTGATGAGGTCTGGTCCTCGAGCCTGATGACAACGCCATGAACCAGTTGATAGCAAACTTAATTAAATTAATCTCTCAAACTGATAATAAATCATTCAATTCATCTTTCTTATAATTTTCAACCAACTAAATTAACTTAACAGAATTGGTTACTACTGGGTAACCCAAGCATACGAGTCTATTAAGTTAGACCCAAGGTGGATGAAATAAACCTCATAGCCTCAATGAGCAACAAAGATAGTAATAAAAAAACTCCAAAATAAACTCTTAAAATCAATCTTAAGACATTAATATTTAAACTTAAACTAAAATTTTCCTTTTGGCTTTTAACAAATCAAATCACAAATAACTTGAATAAATTATCCAACATAAGACATACCTAAAATCACACAGCTTACTACACACACATAAATCTATTTATTAGGACACGACTTCTAGCTTTAGGTTAGGCCGGTATTTTTTTTCTATCTCTGTGATGTAGCGATTTGCATGTGAAATGTGTGCTGGTTGATTTGTTGTTTGTATTAACTTTCTATGATAATTTTTGTGATGATTATTTTTTTTTTCTATGATGTAATGAACAATAGATTACCCATAGGTTAGGAGCAATCTGGATGCTCACGATATTTTCTACAAGTGGTCATGCCATATAGGGCTAAAAATAAATAAATAATATATAATTGCTATAAGCGCTTCAGCTGCTTAGCCCCCAAATAAATAAGAACATGGCCAAGTGTGACTGGTTTGAGCATTTTTTATTTTATCATATAACTGCTTGAGATGTTTAATTATAACTACTTAGGATAACCTTGCAGGAGAGTCTAGATTTTTTTTTATAATTATGATGTAATTTATTTAAAGTATAGATTGTGAAAGTCTATAAAATGAAGCATTTTAATAAAATATTAAAAATCCAAAGAGGAAAGAAAGTCCCTTTACAGGAAATTTCTTTTTATTTGGATATCCTATTGAGGATATACCACAAGAAGACTGAAGGAAGATGATTCATAGAAGAACCAGAAGATGAAAATCAAGACTAAAATACCTCATTTTAAGACTTGCATCATTCTATAGGATTGGAATCCAGGTTGTTGTCGGTGGAGCCTGGCCACCATTACTTTTCTGTACTCTGGGTTGTATATTATATGGCACTTGCTATGAACTTTGGACACTCTGTTCTGTTGATTTGTTGTGATGATGTGTTTACGTTATTTGTGCAGTAGAAATGTCATGTTTTTCATATGTTTCTTTCTTGCATATGCATGTGCCTAAATCTCGTTAGGCTCTTAGGAATAAAACTTTTTTACTAGTAATTAAAAATTAAAATTTTAAAAATTAAATAACATAGAAAGATAAACGATCTAGGGAATAAGTCGGAGATCGTCTGGGGTCGCATGCATATTATTACATCTTCTCTTTCTTTATTTAGATACTTCTCCACCTGCGGGTAGAGTTCAGATAATCTAACCTATGAGGATGAGGTGTTGAACCTGGAAAAATCTAGTCTTATAAAAAAAATTTTTATATGCCTTTTTTTTTTAAATTTTATGCATTTCTGATTTAGAGACTTTGACTAGCACGCATTGCACTAGAAACTAATTAAAATTAAAATTTAATTGCATTTAGTCTTAGATGCATAACACACTCATGAGTACGAGGCCACTTATGAGCTTCTCTAAACATCAGCCTTAAATTTCAAAAACTTAGTCGCACACCCATCTTTCATATAGACCAGATAACATAGATTTTACAAAATTAGGTGATTTTAGCTGGCTTTCTTTTTAGGTAAGATATAAGTCCAGATTACATTAGTTAGGTCGTGGGCGCTAGTACCGGGTGTACGGTACTACGTCCCTTATAGATTTAGGATTAAAGGCTAGTGGTACTGGTGTACTGCTATATGCCTTATCGGTGGGTAAGCTCTCTATCTTTCAGAGGATATAAATTCCACCCATCCGTGTCACATGGATGACGCCACCTCCATCTTTCTCTCGCGCATGCTTGAAGTGCAACGTCTTCTTCTTCAGATTTCTTTTCTTCAGACCTGCCGAGTGATGATATGATCCGCATATGTTGATTGAACCAAATTGATCCTACCTTTTCCTTTTGATTAGGAGAGCCTAGAAATCTTCCTATGCGCCAAATCTTCTGAGAGAGTAATATAGCGTCCTTAATCGAGAGTTTTCTTAGGCCGATGCCTAAGATATAATTAACCACGGGAGCTTGCACCAGTGAGAAACCCAATCCCCACATCAAATAAATCTCATTCGAGCTGATGTATCGAATGAGAGAAATCTCATGACTTTAATCATGTTATATATATTATTACCCATCAAGGTGTGTAGGTGAAAACTGCTATTTTCCATGGTTAATAGTATATATGACCTCATCTGCTTTTTCATTAGCTTGCTTGCGTAGAGTGTAAAGGCCTATAACCATTTTATCCTACAGGATAGTGTGATCGTGCCCTTTGCATTTTGTTCCTTACTAGCAGAATCCTTTCAGAGACCCACAAAGGTTTGAACTAGAGTTGAGATCATGATAGGTTTAAAGTCTTGGTAGGTAAGATCTGTACTTGATTGAAATTTGAATAAAATTGAGATCTGGATTGGCTTGAGGTTAGGATTGATTTGGAGTACAGGTTGATCTAGGATCTGGATAGATCTTAGGGTCTAGATAGATCTAGGGTTTAGGTAGATCTTAGGGTCTGGAGTGGTCTAGGGTCTGGATTGGTCTATGGTCTAGATAAATCCTAGGGCCTAGACAGATCTGGAGACTGGATTGGTCCTAGTGACCTCATATAAAAATGATGTCAACATGACTGTGGGGATGAGTTGATGGAGCTGGTGATATAGACTGAGGTAAACAGAGGCTGGAATAAGAACCAGTGGAGGAGGAGAATGAGTGTCTAGAGAGACCAAGGGAAGGGAAGATAATTGAAATAAGGGATAAACAGATTAGTTAAAAATAACATGGCGGCAGGTATAGACTTTGTTGGTAGATAAATCGAACCAACGAGCCTTTTCAAGCCATTGCGTAGCCAATAAAGACACAGGGATGAAGAAGAGGAGAAAGTTTGGTAGGACTATATGGACGAAGCAAAGGATAACAGAGACATCATAAAACTCTTAGGTGTTCATATGTGAGGGATTGACCATGGAGAAGTTCATAGGGTGAGAGATGTTGAGTATTACGAGATGGGAGACGATTTAAGAGATAGACTGTGGTGAGTAAGGCGTCAACCCAAAGATGTTGGGGTAAGTGGGCTTCGATGAGAAGAGAGCGTAGAGTTTCAAGGATATGGCAATGCTTATGCTCAGCAACTCCATTTTGAGATGGAGTGTAAGGACATGTGAATTGATGAAGAATGCCACAATGCTTTAGGAAGATGGTGAAAACTGTATTAACAAGCTCACCACCACCATCTGTTCTTAAAATCTTTATAGAGGCATTAAATTGGCATTCAATCATCTTTTTAAATTCAAGAAATTTAGAGAATGTATTAGCTTTCTTGAATAATGGATAAACCCATGTAAACCTAGTAAAATCATCGATAAAGGAGATGCAATAATGAAAACCAGAAATTGAAGGTTAGTGAACTAGACCCCAGACATCCGAATGGATAATAATAAAACGTGTATTACATTGAGAAAGAGATCTAATAAAAGAAAGTCGGTGGCATTTGGCTAACCGACATGCATTACATAAGCAGATTTTATTAAAGTGCAAAAAGTGGGATTAGTTTTAGCCAAAGGTGGTAGTCGACGGATGCCTTAATCGTCGATCCTAAAGGTCGGGACACGGCTTGAACGAAGATAAGAGCGAGAGGAGATGACGATGTGGCGAGCTAAACACGAAGTGGATAGAGACCGTTAATACACAGACCCTGAAGAAGAGGCCACTGAGTTTTTCGGTCCTTAATTATATAGCCGTGAGAAGAAAAGGAAACATCACAAGAATTGTCACTTGTAAGTCGATGAATTGAGAGCAAATTAAAGGAAAGATTGGGAATATGATGTAGTTTGGAAAGTTGCAGAGTACCTACAGGAGTTGGAAGAAGACCTTTACCAGTGTTTTGAATGGGAATTTGTTGGTTATTTCCCAATACTACATGAGTAGAACTGGTATATGGCTGGGAGGAGTGACTATAGCTAGGATCCGACATGAGGTGGGAGAAAGCCCCACTATCCAAGTACCAGTCAGGCGAAGTTAGTGAAGTAGCTGGTGTAAAGAGAGCAGATGACAGTTCTATATTGTATTGCAAATCATGAAGGTATCAACATTTTATTGTTGTATGGCCCTGTTTACCGCATATTTGACAGGTAATAGAGGACCGTATGATCTTGCCACCACGAGCAGAAGAAGCAGAGGGCTGTTGGACTTTGAAAAATGATGCAGAGCGTCCACGAAATGGAGTAAAACGGCCACGACCAATTCCTTGAGGGGTTGCGAGCGCGACGGAATGTCTGGCAAGCTGAAGAGAGATGAGTTCACGGGTGACTTCACGTGCCAAATTTAGTTCTTCACTACACAATAATGTATAGAGATCATCCAGCGATAATGGCTGAAGGTTCGCCTGGATGGCTGTCTTGAACGTTTGATACGAGGCAAGAACTCCATTGAGAGTATAATGGATAATATCCTCAGGATCAAGGGGTAAGCCAGCTGCTGCGAGAGAGTCAACTTTGAATTTTATCATGAGAAGATATTGGGCCATAGTTTGATCTTTCATGGAACAGCGATACAACTTGTTCTTGAGCTGGCTGACCTTGAACGAGTTGAGGACTGAAGACGTCGGCATATGGTCATCCAAATATCCGTACAATGATCAAGAGACAAGATATAAGGTAATAGTGCTGGCGAAATCACTGAGGACAGGCCCGCCACTAGATTTTAATCAATCAAAATTCAGGTATTGTAGTGAGGATTAAGGTTAGGTATGCCTGCAGTATTTGAGATGTATTTAACAGGACACACACACGAGCCATCTAAGAATTCTTCAAACCCATTTGCACAAAAAAGTTTAAGAACTTGAGATCACATGTAGGATGATTATCAACTCTTAAAGGGGTTGCTATGACATGCTTAACATTTGCCATCAAGAATTTAAGTTAAGAAGGAATCGGAGTACTGTGCATTGGCAAGCCTACGTGGCCAGCTGTTTCAGATTGAACAGTAGGTGATTCGGTGGAAGGATGCATTGCATAGTAGAGAAAAGATGAAGAACAGGTAGATTACAGGAGGTCCTGCTCTGATACCATGTTAACCTTCAAGTATCTAAAGCAATAGAAAATAACAGAGTATGTAGAGAAGGTTTTTGTATTATGATGTATGCAAATGTGTAATACAGAAGTATATATATAGCTAACTAGTAACAGAATACATCAGAGGTTTGTTAGGGAATGAACAATCCTATTGCATAGCACATGAGAGAAGAATCTTTTGCATGTGTTGTGTGACTGCTTAATGGTGGCTGATATCCCATGTGTTTGGCATGTTGTAACAATTACTACGCATGCAACACTAACCAACATAATAGAAAACAAGTAAAATACTGACAATAATAATTAATTAGTAAGCAGTTGCAAAACAAAGTAGTTAAATTTAAAATAATATAATATAAAATTAGTAATTTGTTCAACAAAATAAAATAAAAAATAGGATAATTATTTTTAAAACTTCCCTAGTAACAACACCAAAACTTGATAGGTTTTTTTACACACACTACTCGGTCCTCTGAATAAAGTTTAAGTTGTCAATGTACAACACTTGTTATACACAAATGTGTGTCGTGTCAAGTAATAAAATGATGAGAAGAGTATCGTTCTCATGGGGAGCTTGAAATTTTCTAAATTTAGTACTGCCTAATAAATTATCATTTTTATCTAGCCAAATGATTCAAAATAGATTGTGTAAATTAAAATAAAAAAATTATAGTTACAGAAAATAAATTCATTAGTTGTAAAACCTTTGAACCTATGATATTTAAAAATACATGATTATATAAGACTGAACCTATTATTGTTGCAAACCAGAGCATAAACACTCCTCATCTTTAGTGAGCTCATTAGAGTATTAGCTAGGATTCCTCCTAACTACAGTTTTATTTTCTCCTTAAGATCTTATAATGCTAACTAACATATGTCTATGTTATGGAAAGATTATGTTTTACTACCTCTAATTATTCTTCTACTCCTTCATTGAGGCTTTAGCCACACTAGGTTTTAAGTTTACATAAAATAATGAAGCTTAGAGAAATTAAAAACAACTTTAAGTAATTTATAAAGATCAAACCTACTCTATGCAATTCATGGCTCCTAAATAACATATATTCAAAATAATGAAGTTCACATTGAGATAAGATAAAACATGACAAATATATTCATTTTACTAATAAAATAATAATTTGAACTACAAATCAAAATACAAACTAGAGAAGAAAGATTAGAAGTGACCCAGATCAAAAGTACAGACTCCTTTGCACCAATATAAGACTCCAAACAAGTACATAAGAGCCAATTCCTCTCCAAAATAGTCATACACACACGTCTCTCAAAAGTGTCAACCTCTCTACATGAACACTACAACAATAACATCAACAACAACATCAAGCCTTTATCCCACTACATGGGGTCGGCTACATGAATCCTTTTTCTTCATTGCATCCTGTTAAAAGTCAGATTCTCGTTTAAATCTAATAAAGAAAGATCATTTTTAATGTTTTCTAACCAAGTCTTTTTAGGTCTACCTCAACCTTTCTTAACATAAGTCAAATCTAATACCTCTACTTTCCTAACCGGGTCATCGAAAGGCCGCCGTTTTATGTGACCAAACCATCTAAGGCGACTCTATCTAATCTTATCTTCCACTGAAGCTACTCCAACCTTTTCACGTATATGCTCATTTCGTATCCTATCTCTAAGGGTAAAGCCACTCATCCACCTGAGCATCCTCATCTCTGCAACACTTAACTTAGTATTATGCTTCTCTTTTAATGGCCAACATTCGGCACCATAAAGCATTGCAGGTCTCACCACCATCTTATAGAATTTTCCCTTAAGTTTGAGGGGTACTTTTTTATCACACAACAAGCCCAATGCATTCCTCCACTTCAACCATCCAACTTGAATTCTGCTGATAATATCCCCATCTATTTCACCATCACTCTGAACAATAGATCCAAGATATCTAAAACGTGTACTCTTATTAATGACTTGATCGCCCAAAGTCACAAGCCCCTCACTAGGTCTATTATTACTAAAATTACACTCCATATATTCTGTTCTACATCTACTCAAGCGAAAACCTTTAGACTCTAAGGTTGACCTCCACAATTTAAGTTTGCCTTCAACTCCCTCTCTAGTCTTATCAACAAGAAGAATATCATCAGCAAAAAGCATACACCAAGGTACATCCTCTTAAAAATGTCTAGTGAGAACATCCATGACTAAAGCAAAAAGATATGGGCTTAAGGCTAATCTTTGAATCCAACCGAAATAATACTTGGTCACACCACCTTGTGTTTGAACACAAGTAATAGCACTTGCATACATATCTTTAATGATTTAAATGTAAGCATTATTAACTCCATTCTTTTCAAGAACTCTTCATAAGACTTCTCTTGGAACTTTATAATATGCTTGTTATAAATCAATAAATATCATATGTAAATCCTCCTTATTCTCTCTATATTTCTCTATCAAACCTCTTAATAAATGTATGGCTTCCATAGTAGACCTACTCGGCATGAATCCAAATTAATTTTGAGAAACATTAGTATCACACCGCAACCTACGCTCCATAACTCGCTCCCATAGTTTTAAAGTATGACACATTAACTTAATTCCTCTATAATTCACACAATCTTGTGCATCACCTTTATTCTTAAAAATAGGGATTAACACACTCATTCTTCACTCATCAGGCATCTTTTTATTCTTCAAAACAGTATTAAAAAGTTTAGTAAGCCAAAAAATTCCGTCATCTCCTAAGCATTTCCACACCTCTATTGAAATATCATCAGGTCCAACAACTTTTCCACCCTTCATTTTCTTTAAAGCCTCTTTAACTTCGGATTTACTAATATGCCGATAAAAATTGAAATCTTTACTCTCATTTAGGATGCTAAGGTCACTACAGTCAATTTTATTTTCATATTTTTCATTAAAAAGTTTAATAAAATATCTCATCCACCTTTATTTAATATCATCTTCTAAGAAAAATACCTTTTGATCTTCATCCTTAATACACTTCACTTGAACTAAATCCTTACTACTCCTATCTCTTTGTTTGGCTAACTTATACATATATCTTTCACCCTCCTTAGTATTTAATATATTATATAAGTCACTAAAAACTAAGCTCTTTGCATCGTATATTATTTTCTTAGATTCCTTACGTGCCTCTTTATATATTTTCCAATTATCAGAATTTTTATAATTAAATCAATTTTTATAACAAATCTTCTTATTTTTAATCTTTTATTGCACATTTGGATTCCACCACCAATTATTTTTACTATTAGGAGATTTTCGTTTTGAAACTCCAAGCACATTTTTTGTAATATTCTTAATATCACTAATTACTTTTTCCCACATAACATTAGCATCCTCATGCACAGACAAAATATTGAGATCTAAAATCTTACTCTCAAAA